>JAQFZH010002342.1:0-16918 GCA_034695485.1 Entomobrya nivalis | reverse complement strand
CGCCAACGACTTGCGAATCTTGCGATAATAAAGAAGTTTGCTCCTGAAGAGGTGAAGCAGTCATCTGTGCTCATCAACTCTTTGGTGAGCTGCGAAGTACAATTGGTACGACTGGATGAAAGTAGACCTGTGTCCACAAAAATGAGTCCATCGCCAACAGGCAAAGAATTGTCAAAACGACTTGTGCTTGTGCCCACATCATTAAATCCAGCTCCAGCAGCCGACGACGTAGCAGAAGCACTTTTGTCCACGCAAATCAATCCAACAGACGAAGACTTATCACAGAGAAAAGCCTCTACACTTGTTTTGACTGTTTGTCTTGTTGGAATTTTAATTCTTATTCTTTTCTTCTATGCCTTTATGTAAAATAAAGATGTACGCATGCAACAAAGTAAATGTATGTAAAGATCAAGAAAATTTCAAACCAACTTGTGAAAATATTTAATATATAATATAATAATCATAAAAGTGGTAATTACTATTTTAATGAAAAAATATTTGTACAGTGTTCATCATTACATTTGTATATGAAAATGGAAATAGCTGTTGTGGAGGTTCATAACTATTGTTTAACCAGACCGTGTAAACCTAGAAGTTGCAGGATAAAATGTAATTCGAGAGTAAGTTGTTTTTGTAGCTTGAGCTGGACTACTAATTATATTGCAATTTTTAATGGGTTCATGTAGTCAGATTTCCGATTTTGATACAACGATCAATATTTGAGCTACTGCGGAGCCAGCATAGTTACCCCGATGGTACACATCCATTCTCAGTTCCAGCTCCACATCTTGTGGTCCTGGAATTGATTTTGCCAGAGCAATCACAGCAGATGATTGAGATGGTCGCCGTAGAAGAAAGTATGCACGGGTTGCGGGTGATACACCACTAGGCGATCTAGCACTTTTCATTTGTAAATCAAAATGTTTCACTGAGCCGGGCCAATTGGGACCCCGCATGGTAAACAGATCAATATATCCTTGGGGTGTGGCAATGGAAATATCTGATTCAAAACTTATGAAACTTTTAGAAATTGTTAGGGGATCACGGTTACTTGTTCCGTTGTAGTTGTGGCTATCAGTAGGATTCGTCATTTTGCACCTACTGCAAATTAGATCAGAATTTTGATTAAAAAATAGTAAGAGTGGTTTATATAGCTGCAATTAAATATTCAAATTGTTTCAATATTACTGAATGTGAGATCCATCAACAGAATAGCCAGGTGGACAGACAATCCGATTACATCTGAAACCTCCTCTGGTATTCAAGCAGAACTCGTCTTGACGACAGATATTGCCTGTTTGACATTCATCAATGTCTACAAAATAAGTTAACACAAACTTCAGTCATTGTCGAGATTACATAATTTTGCTGCTTTATTCCTCAGTTATAAAATGCATAATACCTCTGCAAATCCTTCCGTCGCTTCCCATTGAAAACCCGTCAGGACATTCACACCGAAACGACCCATGAGTATTCACGCACCGGCCTATACACAATGCACCCTCTTTATTTTGCTCACATTCATTGATATCCTGACAAGACCTAGTAGTTAGAAGGATTTAGATTTAGATTAGTAGACTTATTCATTTTTATCCAATGACACTAAAAAATTTAATTCTCATATACCTTTTGTCATCGCCAAGCACATAGCCGGTTCCACAAGTGCACTCATAAGATCCCCACAGATTAATACACTGTTGCTCACATAGACCCGAAATCGTTTGACATTCATTTATATCTAAAATTCAATTCATATTTATTCATGTCTATTCTTAAGCTGTGCAAAGCAACGTATATGTATGGCGTGTTGCTATTTGGTCTAAATTATTTCCAATTTACCTGAGCAAGTTCTATTGTCCGACTCCAGTTCAAAGCCTTCCTTGCAAATACATCTAAACGAGCCAATAGTATTATAGCAGTCAGCATTGTTACCACATGCATGGCTTCCATACTTTGTACATTCGTCCACATCGTCGCAGTAACCTTGTGCAGTCATTGTATGACCTGGGGGACACTGGCAAATGTAGCCTCCACCTCTATTCAAACACTGTTGATTAGGTTTGCAAGAGTGTGTTCCTCTAGAGCACTCATCAATATCCACACAACGAGTTCCAACATCATCCGGTTCAAATCCCGCAGGGCATACTGTATTGGAAATACATTGATAACCACCCTGAGAATTCACACAGCGCTGATTCGAGGAACAAAGTCGACTTCCAGTGATTATAGACTGGGAACATTCGTCAATGTCTAAAGCGAGTCAAATTCATTTAGTTATTTACTTTTATAATTAAAAATTTAGTAGTTACAAAGAGTTACCAATGCATTCTCCACGAGGATTAAACGTATATCCTGAGCTGCATGTAGTTCTACACTCCCCCGTGGGGGCGAGGGACAAACCTTGGGGACACTGTCTTACAACGCGTTCACATCTGAAGGAACCCAGAGTATTTCTACACTGGTACTCAGGTCCCAATCTGTGACAGTCGTGAGTACCAAAAAGACACTCATCGTCGTCATCACACTGACCAGTTTGGGAGTTTAAAGTGTAGCCAGTACCACAGCCAGTAATACGTATGCACGAGTAGCTACCCGGAGAGTTGTCGCAACGTTGACTGGACAGACAAGAGTGCTGACCAGTTTGACATTCGTTGATATCTTGACAAGACTGGGTGACGGGATCTCTATAATATCCAGACTTGCAACGACAGTAAAAGCTACCAATGGTGTTGCTGCATATTTGAGTGCTGTCACAAGGATTGCTTTCTCTACATTCGTCAATATCCTCGCAAGCTGGTTGGTCATCATTTCCGACAGGTCGTGCCAAGCGATAGGATGCTCGGAAACCTATTTTAATTCAATAGTTATGATGATGATTTTTCTTACTTTAATTCATACCCCATTTTCGATACTTTCACTATTATCAGAGCTGTTTGAATAAGTAAAAGATAAACAAACCTGCGGGGCAGTCTGTCGTTGTAGATGGGGGAGGAATGGGTGTAGTGTGGGGTGCTCTGGAATGCCTCATTTCGTTATTGTCACTAGTTTCCCGAGGAACTGGAGGGGAGTAGTTAATGTCATTGCTATGAATCTGACCAGTTCTACGACTGAAACTCGTGTCGGGAATGGTATTATCCAGGATATCATCTTCTTCGTCAGAATCGCTTGCAGTTGCGTCGCCAAAGTAAGGCGTAGTGGAGCCTGTTGATCGTCCGGATGAGCTACTGCTGGAATCCGCATCAGCATTTATTTCACAGCGGTAACCACCAACTTCATTAATACATGTTTCTGTACCGGCGCAAGTGTGAAGGCCTGTCGAACATTCGTCGCGATCTACCAAAAAATACAAGCAAGTTTATTTGCTTTTTCTACATATGTTTTTATTGCTCATCTACATCAATCAACAGCTTGTCATTATTTCCAAAATTACCTTGACAAAGAAATGTGTAATTTTTATTAGGCTCATAACCAGGAGGACAATCATTATCCTGATTTTTATCCAGTTGATGACATTGATAGCTTCCGGCCACGTTCACGCAAGACTCTACTTCAACTCTGCAGTCATGGGTTCCCTCAAAACACTCGTTGATATCTACAAAATAAACCATCCCAGTGCTAAACTGTTGTTCTACTGAATCTATATACCAGCAAACTAACCTTGACAATTTCTCAACCGGATATCGTAGCGGTAGCCTTCCCTGCATTTTATATCACATTCATACGCTCCAGCCGTGTTTCGACAACTTTCTACTGATCGGTCACAGCTATCCAACTTTTCAGAGCATTCATCCACGTCTATTAACAATGGAAAAAATTCAGTTAATTTATTTATTCAGATAAAGACATTTTGGTATATAAAGCATGTTTGATTAATGGTTACGGACCTTCACAATTTAAGGTGATATTATTAAACTTGTAACCAGCCGGACAATTGTACCTAGTGAAGTCCTTTTTACTTTGACAGTCGAAACCTCCAGGGGTGTTGATGCAATACTGGATCTCTCGTACACAAATGTCGAATCCTTCAGCGCACTCATCAATATCTGTTCCGACCACGATACACCTTCATCAAGTTTGTTTTATTAAAAGTTTCATGCAAATCAATTTATTTATTCACACCAACACATTGTCCCGTTTGAGTGTTTTGCCGATAGCCTGGTGGGCAGTGAAAATCCCTTTCTCCATCTCTTACCACGGGATCGCAAACGTATGAGCCTGGTGTATTTCGGCATATTTTGTATGGGTAACACCGATTTTGCCCAGTTGAACATTCGTCAATATCTGCATATATCGAAACCGTAATGAGTAATATTAGATTGAATTTAGCTTTATACATGATATTTATATAAATAATTTTTACTTTACGCATTTACCATCACAAACTTGAGTTTCGTTATTGAGAGTAAATCCAGGTGGACACTGTACAGCTAGAGCAGAATTCTGGAAAGACGGGAGGGATGAAGATGTGGTATATGTGGAGGTAGTTCTGGGGGTGGCTGTTTGAGTACTTCTCGACAAAGACGGCGAGCCATCACTCATATCACTGCATACAAAAATCTCATTCTTTGAAATCCGTTTTATTAAAAGACTATTTGTAATGCAATTTTCAGAATACCTGCCAGAATTCGTTGTGGATGAATAAAACTTATCTTGATGACATGACTTGCCATCCGGTAGCAATCTGTATGCAGGTCGACACGTACATTTGTACGAGTTTCCCTCAGTTACACAATTATGGGCGCACAACTGTCCAGGAAAAAGAGCACAAACATCTCGAGCTTCATTGTTGATAGGTTGTGTAGTAGCAGGACGTTGAGAAGTAAGGTAATTATTGTGCGGATATCCCAAATCTGATGCTCCTGCTTGTACTGGTTGGCGTGTCGCTGACAAAAGCAAGGGTGGTCCGCTATTGGGGTATCCTGCTTTTCCTCCAGCTTCTAAGCAACATTTAGTGAGGGATGTATCCCATGGAGGACCAAGGGCAAGTTTAAGTGATTGGAATTCACAGAACAGACCCATAGCTCCAGCTACTAAACCTAGTTTACAGCCCTCACAACAATCCTTGTGAAAATTTTCTCCTGGCCCGAATCCATTCAGGCATTCCTTGCCTGACTTTGCTGTCTCGTGACCTTGAAAACATTGTTTTTCTCTGAAACATTGTAAGTCATCAAAAAATTATTTATTCACTCATCCAACCTATTTTAAATCAGTAAATACTTATTTTCTTTACAACGACTTCGTTACCTGTAGCTTTTACGACAGCAAGCGTCTATCGTTGACAAGCAAGGCGCTTGATGTTCCGGTGGAACTCCACTCACAGGACCGGGGTGATCCGTGCATGTTTTGTTGTCCCAACTCAAGACAACTCCCAAATTGCAACATCGTGCCAGTGTTTGCTCCAAACCTTCTGTCAAAGTTTTAAGAACAATGCATTTACTTTAAAAGTCTATTCTGAATGAATGGTGCTACATTAATCTGCGTTCTGTAATAAATGACCTTCAGCTGATGACACTCCCACATTACTATACAACCAACACAGCACACCAACAAGAATACTTGAATTAAGCCCTTTAAGTCGCATGATAACAATGATCACAACTTGAAGCACTGCACTATTTAAAAATCAAACTACAATTTCAAAAATTAAAGGTAATTAAATGAATATCCAATTGTCTACTAATCAAGTCGTATGTTAAAATCATATTCCACTAATAAAACACCACGCAGCCACCGGCATTAATGTCGTGTAACTTTAATTGAAATTGTACATTCCGTATAATTTTAATTAGCCAGTAAACGGAATATATCAAAGTCTCCAAGGCACAATAATTCATAAATTTGATTTCTTTCCATAATTTTTATAAAAACAATCATATCACACCAACTATACTGTAAGACAACGTTCCCAACATTCAACATTTGACCCAGCGCAAGTCAAGGTCAACAAAATTGGCTAAAAACTAGGAGCAAACTAGACTCCATTCTGGATTGGGGTGACTTGATAACCCATTAGCTAACAGACAGACATTTCATCTAGCATGCTATTCAGTCCTGCACCTGTATAAACCTAGATGAATTTGCTAAATACACAGATGGGATAATTATTACTGGTTGTGTAAATGATGATTCTGGTTGGTAATCAAGCATCAGCAAACTTTAACTTAAACATTAGTTATGCAACGTCAACTTCACAGAATCTTAGCAAAGCAATTCTGTTCGTAAATCTGGTAGCACAAACTTCCAGTTTATATATTTTTTTCAGATGATTGACATGACATCCTGACATCTTTATCTATATATACCATTCACCACTAACTAATTTCTTCAGAACACATTGATTATATTTGAATGTCACCTATGCCATCATCATCAGTCAAGCCTCAAGACAGTAAAGAGCTGAAACTGAAGAAGCAATATTTTATTATCCCCAGCATTCGCGTCGTAGTAATAAACCAAGTAGGCGCCCATGTGAGGATGGAGTTGATCAAAGATAACTATGTATCAAAATATTACATAGTACGTAATCAGTACTAATTATGAATCATATCATAATTATAAATGAGAATTGCTAAGAAAAAGTAACCCCACGAGTCATTTCATAAAACAAAATCTTCCCAGCTTTTGTAACAAGCTTGTGTTCTTGACTTCAATACCTAAAAATAGTATGATCGATTGTAATCGCAATTACTTTTTTGGACTTGTTTATTATGACGGACATGCTAAAGGTTGTGCGTCCGTTTCTCTGTCTGCAAATTATTAAATTAAGCTATTAAAAACTGAGATTTTCGTCCCCCATAAGGATGTTTTTGCTTGATGTATTTTTAATGATTAGAGTATTATGTATTGTATCAAAAAACAATAAATTGCCAACTAGTAAAATTTGCAAAAAAAAATAAATATATTTTTTCTCCAAATGCACCTGATTTCTATTAAATGAAAAATGAGCGATTTTATGACATGATATGATAAATTGCAAAACTACTATTTTTTAATGAATAAATGAATCTAGAAGAATGAATCTTGTTCCTGTTTACATTCAATATTTTTTATTTTATTTTTTTCCTTTATAATTTTTCATATGACGATTTGTTGTACATGTCAAATATACAATAGTAGTACAACTGCGTTATTTACGGTTTTTTGTAACTATTATTCATCTATATAACAAGTCGATAGTCGTGCCTTATCTTACAAAATCACAATAAACTATCTGACGTTATCGTAATTATAATAATAATTAGTGATGGTTAGCAGGCGTCCATATAATAATTACTTAATATTAATAATACAATAATAACTAGTGTTGGTAAATAGACCTAATTATCTCAAAATACACGCATCATATCATCAACACATTACAAAGCTACATATATACATAATACAGTTTTAATGGAGATGAGATGGCTATGGTCTCTGGAGGAGACGAAAAAGAAGGCCCATTTGCTGGTTTTTAATTACTTGTAATTAGAATGTACATCGTGCCCATAAGTCATTTAATAATTATGTAATTAATAAAAAAAACTAATTTCCAATCAACGCAAAGAAAGCCTTCACATGACATGAATGAAAGATAGCCATCATTTTTAACAAATCGAACTAACAAAGTTATCAGTTGTTTCATTTGTTGAACAACGTGTAATTTTGAATCAACACCAATTATATTACTGCATTTCATTGTGTATGGACTGTGCGCTGTGTGGACGCATATTCTTTCCAATTTACTTAACTATTATACCATGACGATTAGCAAGTTGCTATTCAGTCACGGGCCAGCTAGAATTTTATTTTTGCAAAACCCTTAACAATATGTCATGTCCATCAATCAATCTTTATTGCTTATAAATACATAATACTCCTGAATTACAAAACATCATATTTTTAATATTCAGCAAATCATTTAATGTTTATCTATTCACACAATTCGATTGATACATATTAATGCATAATTCTGAACCTTATGATTGTTCATTTCAATTTTCAATCCATTGCAAACCTATTACAAGCCCACACAGTTTTGTTTTTAATTACAGCAGGTAAACTTTACCATTAACTGTTTTGTTTTAACATTCTTGAAGTATGTTCAATTTCAAATAAAATTTGATACAATAATATTGAATATTACTACTGGTTGTTGCAGTATAATGTATAACGAAGGACACCAAAAATAAGCCTGCTGAATCTTAAAAGAAACGGAGGAATACTTTATTATTGTACTTATATTACTAATTATTATTTACAATACAAAACCAAAGCCATTACATTAAATGGGCAATGGCAGCGTGGTGACGGTCAGTTGGTATTTCAAAAGTACGCACGGTAATTAATTAGATAACATTTGTAAGTTGTAAGTCGTTAAGAGTAGTAAAGTACAAAATGACGAAAAATTAATATTCGATGTCACCTTTTTATAGCAGTACACGAAATACAATTATTGAGCCGTTTAAACAGGCTGACATTAACATTGATTGCAATAATATTTCTAATAGACTTGAAGTTAAAGTAATATTTAAATAATGAAATTGCTCTACAGCGGGATTTACTAAGAATTTAATTCGGTCGGTAACTAAACTGTTAACTTGGTAAGACGTATTGTAATAAATTGTTTGTATTAAATTCTTCATTAAAGTGTTCAAAGTAAAGTAAGTATTTTTATAGGTAGGTATGTATATGCAAGTTAGGTTAGGTGGTGTACGTGTGAGGGGTATATCATATAATAATTATATATTGTTGTAGGATACTTAAATGATTAGATAGGTCGAGTCTGTTGTTCAAACAAATTAAGTTTTTAAAAAATTCTTCACTTATTCCATAATAATTATAGTGTATAATACAAACTAGCTAATTTTCACTTACTCCAACAATATTCATTAATTTAATTGTAAAAAAAATCATAGTAACGCATAATATTGATAGGCAAGAGCACAGGCCTTTCTCCGAAAAAAGATTTCGTCATGAATAATTTTTGCGTAGGAGTGGTGGAGAGCGATAGAGAAAAGGAAACAACAAACACTGGTACTAATGCACTTATAATTTGACGACTTTAGTTCAAGAAACAAAGATTTTTTACGCACTCTTTGGGTTTATATGAGATCAACGAGCAATGCCGTTTACAAAAGTTAACTTATCTTTTGCGAGAAATGATAACATCAATTTTCTGTCCCATCTATACTTTCTTGTGTTCTCGCCATTTTTTTTACCAACATTGCTATCTTGACAAATAATAACACCATATTATTTATTTTTTCTCAACTATAAATATTAACGTCGAATTACCTTTCTTTTAATTTTTAAAGTACACTCCTGATTTAATTTTTTTCAACTGTCGTCTTAAATTTAACTGATTCGACAATCAGCCTAGTAGCGCCTTGTCGGTCGACACTCGACACAGACAACTAAAAAACAATGTTTCCATACTTTAAAGCAGATGATGTATTCCTAACTAAAGTAGTATACAAATTTAAATAACCACTTAGCATTACAAATAGTTACAATAATAAAACCGTTTCTCTCGGTAGAAGTCTCAATTGATTCTCATTTAAAGACAAATAAAACCATGATAATAATGGCACAACACAAATAATAAACGAAAAATATATTTTGTAATAGTGAGTTGATGGTCGACAAGACGACACTAAAGCATAATGATAGTTATTGTACGCTCTACCAATTGTATCAATTCAAAACTCATTTTATTCACTAATAATTTTAAGATCAAAACTTTGTATCCAACTCGAAAAGAAATACTTGACCCACGACGACATGTAGCGAAAATAACTATGACGCACTTACTTACACCGAAAATATTGAATTACATTGCACGCGAACTACAAACATATAACAACTGGCTGACTCGTTTGCATTAAATTACTATCTTGTAAGATTTAGAGGTTTTGTAATATAATAGTAACAATTAATTTGTAATTACAAAACTGTAAATTCATCTTCATTTGAAAAGTAGTAGAAATTATTTTTAACTTAGAGCATACCTGAAACATTACACCTCAATATTATTTGCTGGGGCATCACCACCACCACCCTCACCACCTTCAGCGGAAGCTTGGACTGATTCCAAACCGTCCGCATCTACAATTGGTCCACAACATGTATTTGCAGCACAACTTGTTACAGATCCTGGTTCTGCGCAAGACAAATAGCAATCGAACATTCTAGACTGATCTACGTCGGGATATTGCTATTCAAGAAATAAAAATAAATTGCATTCCGTCAAGGGCGTCAAGTGGTTATTTTATATTTTCATATAATGAAAAATGAGAAATAAATGCTAACAAACCTCGACAAATTCTGGTTGGATGGTGGTTGAGTGGATCCCTTCGTTGTGGAAAAATTCCTTAACCTTCTCTGCGATGCGGATGTAGTCCGTCAAATTTCGACATCTAAAGTTAAAACAAAAATGAATAAATATTCTAAAAATATAAGCTTGCAAAAATGCTAACTTGAAATAAGTCGGCAATGAAATGTGACAACACTTACCGTATATGTGCAGATGCTATGATTTTTTCGCCAGCTAGTTGCCATATGTGAAATTCATGGACTGCGATAACCCCTTCCACTTCCTTAATGAGTTTTCGTTGTAACTCGTCAATCTAAGTTAAAGTATGTTACGAAACAAGAGTAAACAAAGTTTAATATTTGATTTGGACTATTACTCTAAATATTTCCTTGAATTAACACAAAAACCAATACCTGGATATGAGTGGGCACTGTTTGAAGCAATATCATAGCCGATTCTTGTACTATAAATTAATAGATAAATTACATTAGTGTTGATGCACGTATTCTGAAAAGTAGGCATTATTAGTTGAAGGTTTATGAAAAATATTTTGTACTTACACAGAGGCCAAACTGACCATAAGATCAAAGTTACTAAGAACACACTGAGAACGGGATCCACATACATTTTGTATTCCCACTCGGTTAACCAAATGATCAAGGCAGATACGATAACGACAACGGATCCCAGAGCATCAGCCAAGAGATGTAAGAACACTCCTCGCATATTCATCTGTAATTCACAAAACATTTTTTTTTACTTTTCAATAAACTATTTAGGTTACGTCACGTTTTCAAGTTATATAACGGTAAATATGTACATACCTGACTGGCGGTTTTCTGTTTCGTTGATGCTGGAATGGGTTGTGGAGGAGCATTATCGGCAGAAGTAACCCTCTCATCGTTCTCATTGTCGTCCGTAGCCACCATGCTGGTAAGTCGTCGTTGATGTTTGATTGAGTGGTGATGATGGTTATGGCCACCATGGTGATCTAAAAGAAATACACATGATAGTAAATAGTCACAATTTTACCGAAAATTATCCACCAGTCATCCGATAATAAACTACATATCATTCTACTTACGACGAAACAGGCATAAACCGAGCAAATTGACAATAAGGCCAGCCACACCGACAACTAGAATCCATTTGGGCTCATCGATTTCCTCAACATGAATAAATCTGTTTTAATCAAAATCCAAACAAAAACAGCATTTCAATTATTAATTATTCCACGATATGATAAGTATATTTTTTATCCCTTCCAGCATCACCCTTTTACCTTTTCACAGATTCAACAATAATGGAGAAGCAAAGCGCCACTAGGAAAACCGCATTCACAAGGGCACCCAAAACTTCAGCTCGAGCCCAACCGAATGTATTCTTTGACCATTTCTTTGGAGCCATCTACAAGAGTAAAATTATAATCTTAATTGTAATCCCTTTATACAAGCTCATAAAATTCTTTATGTAAATATTTTATTTTTACCTTCACAGATACAAACGCCACGATCAGCGCGGCAACATCGCTTAGCATGTGGAAGCTATCAGCGACCAGAGCCATAGAATTGGTTATATAGCCCACGATGATTTCGACCAAGAAGAAGCCGAATGTCAGCATGAACATCGCCGCCAACCGCGTCTTGTTCCCTGCCGCTTTCCCCATCTTCTTCTTTTCAGACCCTGCGAACAAATCGAAAAATACACATTATGTTTTAAAACGAATTAACTTTTTATTAATGCCATCCAAATATTCCACTTTGGTCTCTTTCTACCTTACCAAAAAATATGAAACCAAACCTCAATTTAAACATTATCAATTTATACCTACGGATCCGCCAAAAAAACCATTTGAACCAAGATCAATTTCCTCTAAACGATCGTCGTTTAACACCTTAGGAGGAATGCCAACACTGGCGTGAAAGTTTAGATCGGCTACTGTGATCACTCTCTTGTAAATTCTTTCATTTGCAGAAGTGAAAGGACTTCCAGGATTGAGCTGCTCAATCTTTATTTCAATCTCATCCTCCGAACTTAAAAGAGGTTCTAAGGATGACTCCAAAGATTGAGTAGTCATCATGCAGCAATTAAACTTGTTGCGATTTTTCCTATCACTCAAAAGGATATCGTTGTTAATGCTACTATTTTTATAAGACTCCATTTTCCGCTAACTAAACAAAATGAAACAGTTCCCTTATCCAATGCAAAACTTATACTGAAGCTCTACTTCTCGAATGGAAAGAGATATTAGGGAATGGAGAGGGATATCGGTTGACGTGGTAAAGTGCCACCGTGGCAGTTTTCCTTTGGCCGGTTGGAAACAAGAGAAGAAGAAAATTCTGAGAAATCTTGAATACTAAACAACAAGACGAAATAATGAGCATGGCTATGAATGCACCTGCTGGAAAATTTGCAGTTATGGTTATGATAGCCCAAAATATGTATTTTAAGTTTAAATAGCACGTTCGTTTTAACTACAAGCCAGAAACATTGGTTTCTCTCAACTAACCAATCACTCTCGGCCATGTCAAATATGCCATGTCACACTGTATACCAGAGATACCAAACACTTACCCCTTCACAGCATTAATGCCAAATTATTACTATTTCTCGATGATGATGATGATTAAATGTTAAAGCCTAAAGCCAACCTAACCGTGTATCTGAAGCCTCACTTATAATTTTTGAGATTTTCTTACCCTTTTTCTTTGCCATGGTGGTGGCCGTTCCCTAAATGATCCTACGCACTCAAAAACAATTACTAACTGATAATCAAATCTTGATTATTTCACCCGTCTCCATACGCATGTAAATAATAAACAGATGATTTCTAAATCAGTTTTTAACAATTACGAAATATAAATAATTTTCCTCAGAAACTTTTCATCCTTCGATATTCCAAGTTAAATTAATGTACTGCCAACACTGGCAAATGTTTCCAAACACTGAATTCCAATTAAAGTCTATAAATAATTATCACATAAATCACAAAAAATTGATTGAATCAATCAATTGCAAATTATTATATCCAAACCTCACGTTTTTTTTCTATTTCTTGCAAGTAGTGATCCCCAGAAACCTCATGTCACTGTTATAAATACTCTCCTGTCTGATTAATTACTAATCATCCTTCAAAATTACAATAACACCCAAACAATGTTTTCAAATTCAAAAAAGAAAAATCGAAAACAGCACTGCTCAACTGAGACACATGTTCCCCCAACAAACACATGTGTATGAGTATGCAGACTACTGAACAATCGACAAACTACCCCATCTCTCTCAATTCAATTCTATGAATGCCCAGATCAAATCCAAAAGATAACTAACTTTTTTTCCCTGGTTTGATAAATAATCAACTGATAACACCAATTTTTTTTTGTTACTCCAGTCCAGTAGCATCATCCTAATCGGCATCATGGAAAATCATCCATTATCCAGCAGGTCAAGAAGACAAAGATCGGCATTTTAATGTGATTATGATTTACAGTGTCTACACCTACCTACATATACCTATATACATACATCTCTTATACCATATCATATTATCTATACAAATACACACAATACTAATGTAAACAGTAGTAAATACCAATAAACACCTTTGTTCTCATTTTCATGAGAATTCTTCTTTTATTTTTTTATTTTTAAATAAATGTCATGTATACCCAGCCAATGTTCAATAATTTTGTTCCGAATTATTAAAATTTTTGTGTTAAACTAAATCATATTTATTTCATGTCATACATATGCCTCCTTATCCCATTTACATATTTTCTGACTCCATTTTTACTAAAATAGTAAAGATAAATATGTGTAGTGTGTAGTTAATAAACTTTAAAATTGTCAATATATTTTGTACAATGGGTTAAAATACCCTTTTTAGTACGCATAGCTTAATGTCCGCATTGACAACAGTTAACTGTATACTTTTATTTTATGACAAGTGTATGGTATATGTGCTTGGTTGGTGATGATAATGATAACAATTTTGACAAACCCATTCAAACGAAAATCTATGCAAAGGGATTAAGTTCATGGATGGATTGAAAAATGGAAATGAAATGACAACACAAGTCAACTTGATTCGTCACTCGACTTGTTAATTGTAACGACGACGGCAAAAACCATAAGGATAATTTTTCATTTCATCATATCATAATCACAAGAGATTAATGATGTTAAGGATTTTTAAGCCGCATACAACAGACAGGCAAGGCATTCACTCCGGCATGATGGCATACATACCTAAATACAAAATAGTGTTGCAGTACTTTGTGTGGAGAAATTAAGAGATTATGATAGCTGCAGTTCAATATATAAATGTTCTTATTTGGACTTTCGAAGGAGGAAACCTAATTAAATTGGTGGCTTGACAAATAGAGTGGAAATGCACTAAATTTCTATTCTGTTGGCTCTGTCTGTGTTGGAGCCAAGGAATAAGACAGCCTAAAGAAGACATAATGCGGCACAATTAAAATGAATAAAATGTTAGGCATGAGGTAAGATACATATTTAATATGCTAATTATGTCACGTACTAACAGGAGTTAATTCAGATTTAAGTGTACAAATTATTTACACCTATCTACTGTATGTACCAATGTACCCCATATATTTTACAATGAAAAGCTTTAAAAATATTACAAATCCTTTCTTATTTGGATTGCTGCTGCACAAGGAATCAAGGAACACTACCTATTTTCGTAAATGAAAAAATGATGTACTTCCAGCTTTTTACTGTACATGTCTCAATTGAACTAGTAAATCATCAAAAATTCCTGTGCCCCGTGCAGTGCACTTGATTGCAACTCTGCAGTAGACACAGATACGCTAAGTAAACAATACTAAATCATAAAAGATAATGTGGGCGGATTGTAAACTCTTTAGTAATAACAATTATCACAATGACTCATGATACAACTGCATGTCGTTTCTCTGTAACAGTGTAGCAATCAGATAATCACATAATGGCAATGCAATCGATATCGTTTCATGGCCTTTGACATTAAAAAGCTTTGTCGTAGTAAAAAAAACTTGAGTGGCCATAAAATAAAGTTGCATAGTCTAGTCACTCAAGTGACTTGGAGACTGAATCATGATAAGACAAGAGAGGATTAACTTTTTACTACTGTTTTATTGACATCGACATCATCCATCATCAACCTGGCTCAAATTCCGATAGAAAAGTTACACCGAAAGAAAATATGAAATATTTATTGTTTTCGTAAAAAATATTAGTATAAACCTTTGTTACTGCTCCTTTGCTTTAGTCTATCTTTCTGTCTACCTAGAAACGTCCTCCTGGGCGATTCTCCATGTGGCATTACTAATGGAGGCGTACTACTTGGCATTAACGGTGAATAAGGTCGGGCATCTGCTACCACCCCCACATCATCTCCTTCACAACTACCCTTTCTTGCGAACATTTTGTTGTGGTGATAAACGATTAACTATCGTATTAAGTATTCAAAATATATTATGAGCACCGTTTTATTGTTTGTTTTTCTTTTCTTTTTTTACAAAGTGTCAGTTATCAAAGTTAATTGGCACACTAAAGAAATGCATAAATACGTCACCATTTAAATGGTCACGAAGATTCACGAGATGACAAGTACGTTTTAAAAGTACAGTAATAAAAATATTCCATCATCATCATCGTGTGTTGTGTCTTATCTTTATCGACTCTGAGAATTAGCGTAACATATTGGTTGAACGTATTATTATAGCAATACCTAAAAGTTTCACACTTGCACTTTTCACAACAACAGATTAGATAAGTCAGGGAAATAAATAGTTTACGAAATTCCAACAACGAAAAAGTTCAAATATTTTTTTCTTATCACAAACCGAGATTTAGTAAAAATGCCAAAATAAAAACGGGCGGAAACTCATTTAAAGTTGAATAAATAAATAAATAAATAGTTGGAAAATCAATAAAAAATGATACTTAAAATATCTGACAACTCAATATTGCCACGACTACTACAACAGTAATTATCACAACAAAGTCATTATCATTCCATTAAATTGGAGTTTACTTTTACGTGCACAAAAAAATGGCACTTTTTAAAATACTGACTAGAGTAAGTAACTCTCAGACAATCAAATTCACAAATGAATCAACTCTCTTTCTCGTCACATGTTTAGTTGTCTAATAAAAATGTGCAGTTCAACTAAAACTTTGATTATGATAAAGAGAATAATTACAGTATTCAAGCATGCAAATGTCACGATCAAGGTCTTGCACAACAAAACCAATCATTGAACAAGAGAGGTCACATAACATGGAAAACGGATTTGTTTACTTGACTAAACGTTTTCATCAATGCTTCAAGTTACATTCAACTATTTAAGGTGCCCCTCCACCATTGTTTCTTTCTTTCTTTAAAATCACCACCACCGGAAGTACAATTCTCCCCTTTTAAAAACCAGCTGTATTATAACTGCCTTACACTTTGGAAACTTCCACAAAGATCCAAAATCTCAATATCTGCATTTGTTTTTCACTCTTTTTAACTTCTTCACCTTTGTATGCTCTGCTCTGCTCTTGACGCAACTAAATCACAAAGTACATGTTATTTTGGAAGATTCCAAACGAATTGCACACGAACGACAAGGAAAAAAA
>JAQFZH010002341.1:0-16922 GCA_034695485.1 Entomobrya nivalis | reverse complement strand
GTGAATCCTTATAACATGATTGTTTAAGAGAGCAAATTAACGTAACCAAACAGAGAATAAAAATGAAAAATACATCTATTACAGAAGTAGATACAGAAGTATGCTCACTTACACAATCAAAATATATTTCGTCGTCTGATGACTTCTGCGGTAGCAGTATTGTGGTTAGGACTTTTTCTCTACATTCCTCATAATTACTAACAAGCAAGGTTGGTCGATTATGAAATCTTGGACTTGGACTACGAAAACTATGTCTAAAGCTTCTCTCGGAACTGTGTCTTGTGGCATTCCCCGGCGCTAAAAATGTTCCAGTATACGTGCCATTAGAAACAGTGATGTGATAACCTGTAAACCGCATGCCTCTTCTCAACTCACTATTTTTTCGAACAAAAGGAATCCATCGAGGAATTATGGATCTAAACATTTCCCGAAACTTGTTGTTGAGAAATGCATAGAGCACAGGATTTATACTACTGTTCCAACTACCAAGCCATTGTGCAAATGGATATGATATTTCTAAAACATCCGACTCCCAGTCACTAATATATGTGGAGAATTTAATTCGTGTTACGATTATATACAGTGGCAGCCAACTTAGGAGAAAAGTAAGTGTCACAATACCTAACATTTTACGAACACCATGTCTGGCTTTCTTGTGCATTTTTCGGATGGCTCCTTCCGAGGCCGAGTTTTGGGGTACTTTGCGATGACTCACGTGACACCATATAATTGCGTTGGATACTGAGATCAATATGAGAGGAAATACATAACAAAATATTAGATTAGCAACAAGAAAATATATTTTTCCATGGTATTCATCGGTCCAGGTTTCAACACAGTAGGTATAGCCATCCTCTTCGGAAATAATGATATCAAATATAACTGCCCATGGGAGAGTTATAAAGAGTGCAATTGTCCAGATTAAAGATATTGTTCTCAGGGCTTCAGTTTTGGATAATCCTCGAGGTCGTCGGAAAGGTCGGTAAATTGCTTGACATCTAAAAATAGAAAAAGAACAAAGAAAATGATATAAATATTATAAAGATGCAATTTATTGCAGGAAATCTGAAAACAAAAGGACCAAAAAGGGAAAGTAGATTGCTTTATTGTTTAATTAGTAATTAGCGTAGTTTTATCCCATAGAAAAAATGATTTATGATATGACAAGATGCATATATTTCTTACCTGTCTAGTGAAATAGCAGATAGACTGTAGGCTGAAGCACAAACGGATACACCTTGTATGTATGCCACTGCTTTACACATGAACGATCCAAGTATCCATGCTAAAATAAACGAATAAATTTATGAATGTAGATGCATATATAATCGTTATAGAATATTTACCCTTTTCTAAGGTAGCGAGCTACCTACAGGTTGCCAATATGCCTTGCCAATAAATAACATATAATAAATTAGTTTTTTCACTTACGTTGAAATATGTTGGCCAACAGAGTGGGAAAGACGCAAAACACGCTAACAAACAGATCTGCAACTGCCAAGTTCATGATAAACATGTTTGTCACCGATCTCATTTGTGGTCGTAATGCAACCACAAGTATTACCATACAGTTTCCAATTACCCCGATCACGAGAATAAGCATGTAGGTGATAACCAATGCTATCGTCCATTCCCAACTGTGTCGTAGATAATGCTCATCAAAAACATTCCACCAGCTTTGGGAAAGTAGCTCAGCAGAAGGAAAGAAGTTGTGAGTAGTATCATTAGTAAAAGTGTTCTCGACTTTGATATGGTCCCTTGGTTGAAAGTTTTCCTGCAGACTTGTCAAAGATGCATTGTGATGATGCGTTGGCAGTGTTGTTGCCATGTTTGAATATTCGTTGGTAAAAGTTGCGCTTGTAATACTGCTCATCGCCCACCATGTAATGTGTGGCGTTTTCAAGGAAAAGTTGTGATGATCACGTTTTCTATCACATGATTGGTTGTTTTCTGTAGGTTTGGGCTAACGTTTGTGGTGTAAAACATCCGGTTTTGGGTTTACATTATAATCCAGACTCAAACTCAAATAAACTTTACAATATAATTTTTTTAAACAGCAAATGTCATTTATGAATTTTTCCTGGGATTATACACCAAGTAAAAGGAGAAAGTAAATGCGAATATATGCACCACAAATTGGGGCAATGTTACACTTATATCACTATGTTATTAGCCCAGTAGGTTTTTCTTAGCTTCGTTAAAATGCTGAAGAATTTTTTTTTCATTTGTGGAATTTTCTGTAAATGGCTTAGCTTTCACGGCACGAAATTTTTCTCACGTATCTTAAAGTTTTCTTCGTTATTCTTCTTTCACTAGGCTCAGTATAGTTTAAATAAATAAAATCTGTGTACTGTATAAAGTCGTTTTCAGAATTTGAAGGTGCAACTATCATTACCCAGTCTCAAAATATCAGATTAAGTTGTCAGACGATTGATATCAGATGATTTTATCAGATTAAGTTGAAGTAATATGTTGATTAAAAATGGACATCAAATTTGCCTTGAAAATATATATTGTTTTACTCAAACTCAAACAAGACAACGTTTAAATTGAATGGTTAACACTGTTGCACCTATGCATGTGGTATGTGGCTTTCACTGGAGGGTATGTGAACTGCACTAGTGCTTTCTCCAGACTGAGGATGGAGAAAGTAGGAACCAGACTTTAAAAAGAACGAACTCTGGTCTTTTTGCGAGTCGTTCATTTGGTAGAACATGATCAGTACAGTATAGCCTACTGAATATAGAGCTTGCATCCAAAAGGAAATATGGCAACCAATGCACCAAATATTTACCGGCATCAAGCTCATTGCATTTTTTGGTGAGTCGCAATATCAGAATTTGCAATATGGACCTTCAACTGTAGTAAGCTTCTATGCATGTCTATGTACACAGGAAACAGCGATAAGTCAAAAAATAACTCGAAATCTTGGAAAATTTTGTTCTTCTGAATAATAAGTACATATTTGGACTACTGGCCTTTTTATCTTATAATGAAATTTGTAAACCTTAATATCTTGTAAATCAAAAAAGCTTGTGGTATAAGTATAACTGCATTATAGCTTAAATTCAAAAAATTAAATTCTACGGCCATCATTTTATACTAAACTATTTGAAAAAGTTCACAAAAACAGCTTAGAGCAGTTGCATAATTTGTTGATATTGTACTAGTATCTCAATGTTGCAGTATAAAGCCATTACTTATTAAATGATGCATTGAATTTCTACCATTTGTTTACATTTGAAAAATGCACTTGTAACTACCTGCTATAACTCCCTTTCGTATGATTTATAGATAGGCGTTGAACGGCGACCGAATTAAATATAAATACATATGTATGTAATGGTATTTTAGTGGTGAATTGTACCTACCTCGTTGCTTGATTATAGGGTAATTTTTCAATTAATCCAGTTACTATTGTAAATGTTACAATATTTTAAGCCTGAGAGCATTCCAATACTTTTTCCTGAAAAATCGTAATTGTAATGTAATCCACACCTTTCATGCAACAAAATATAAGTGAATCCTTATAACATGATTGTTTAAGAGAGCAAATTAACGTAACCAAACAGAGAATAAAAATGAAAAATACATCTTTACTTAATTTGGTACATACGAAAATCAAAAAAAATCATACTAACATTTAGGAGGTAGCTTTGATAATAAATTACATCTTTTTATTGCCTTTTTTACTTGTTCAAATAGAGGAAAAACTTGTTGGTTGTGCATATGCATTTTTACGCATCTCATTGGTGCTTTATTTTCCAAAGCTACATGGCAGCAAATACTAAAATCTGTGAAACACTTAACTAATAACTTTACCTCCCTTCTATTGTAGTATTCGCTATACTAACACACACTCATTCCTAATGCATGCAATTTTGTTACAAATTTTTGCTAACAAAGTATTGTGAAATACAAGTTTACAGCAAAACACTAATTACTACAACTTAAACACTTACACGCACGTAGCATTAAATGACTATTTGTCTATGAATCTTCCAGTTTCTTGTTTGCTTGCGATTGCCTATATGGACCAACCAGTAATTTTATTTTAGCTGTTTACAACTAATCTATACAAATAGAAATAATATACTTTTTTGATTTTAATACTAAAAACTATAATTTTGTTGGTTTTAATACATTCTTTATCTTGATGTCACTTGTCTTACAATTTGTTTACTGAGCGTATTACCACTCTATTAGATGAAATAATGTGTTGTTATATAACTTTTAAACGACTCAGCTGCTTTGTATACTAAAGCATGCTTAAAGTAATCCACAGATGAATCGTCTCAACAACTAGTGCCATTCACGGAGATAGATTTTTACTGAGACCAGGCGTGTGAAACATTCATTCTCAAACCAAGGAGTTAAACATAAAGCAGCAGACGATTTTCAGAGACTGAGAAAAATCAATACAAGCCAAAGCCATCACGCATAATACAAGAAAATCTTAAAACCACATAAAATTCTGCTCTCAAGTCAATAAAAATATTTATGAAAAACATGTTTGTTTTTAAACTACTGATTTTGCAGCCAACTGTTTTTCCCAAACGTCCATAATATTTATTATTTTAGTAATAAAAGTACTTTTTCTCTCTTATATACTTTTGTATATACCAATAGGTAGGTATGCTTTGTACATGTAGGAAATTTATGAGAGGGGATAGTTTAAGAGAACTCAATACATATAGCCGTGTATAAGCCTAGTATGGCCATAACGTACTACAAGCTCATGCAGTCGGTATTATACTGTTTTTTTGGGAGGAACGCTTAATTATTTTTAATTGGATAAAGAAAAAATGAAAACATTACTTTTAGTGGTTCGACAGGAGTTTTAAGTTTTTAAGTTATGAACTACAGAAATTTGGTTACTTGATATTTTGCTATATTTTTTGTGTGCAAAACAATACATATTTCTGATACCTTGAGAAGAACAATCGTTAAATCAGTGCCTTTTTGAATACTTGATAAAACTAGAACCCAAAGTTCTGTCTTAAAACATGTTTTCTAGAACAAAACGCAAGGTTGTATTGAATTTTGTTTTCCTATACTCAAGACAGTTTTTAACAAATAAATGTCTTGTATAACAATTCGCATTTGTTTTCATTGATAACATGGACATGACATTTTGCCTGAGGATTATGCGATTCCTTTCTGTGTTTACCAAGACAAAGAATACATAAATATTTTAAGCCTCAAGTAAATTACAAACCCACAAAGGAATTTAATTTGCAGACAGCTGTCAAATTTGGAAATACTAACCTGCCTCGAAAGTTTCTCTTTGAGTGACCAGACAGTTGACTAACCATTCTTAAAGGATTTTCAAAAAACAATAGCTTTAGAGATGTCTTGTATGAAGTCAGCAAAAATAAAATAAACTTCATCCCATCAAAAATAGCAATGCATCTTAAAACTTGGCATTGTAACATGTTTGTATCAAATAACTGCCGCCGGTGAAAGCTCGTCTTTAAAATAATGTAAGCGAACATCGTCTATGTTAAACATTTATTGCTCATTACACAAAGAAATGAATAGGAAAAGTAAGAGTGACATCAATGGTTTTTTCTGCTAAATTTGAGTTTTTATTAAAATGAGATATCATGTCTTAACAATTGTCATGAAGTAGAACACGTCATATTTACTGGAGAATGCTTTGCTTGAATGCTCTGCTAGACTACTTTCGTGCACAAGATTGGATAATACCTTTCATGAAATAAACGAATACAATTTAGAAACATAGTTTTTGCATTCGTTGCAGAACAAACAAGGTAAATATTGTATTATTGTAGGTTACTTTTAGTGAAGATGTTTGATAAAAAAGGAAAGTATATTTCCCTTTTGATGTCTCCATTTCAAATTCACTACATTGTATTATCAAATATTGTAAAATGTTATAATATTTATTTGCGACTTGCATCATTTGTGCACTTTCCTAATATGTCATGACACAAATTTGTAAATACTATTATCGCTAGAAAGTTGGTCGAGCTTCTCATTATTATGCAAATGATATGTGCATTCTTGGCATTTTCTGAGGTCATGCTAAAAATAATAATAAAAGCGGACCACTAGGATATATAATTTTATTGAGGATTTGTTTTAAAAACATACAATATATGCTATTTGTATTGATCAAAGCTTCCAATAAATTTTTGAATAGATTTTAAAAAATAAGTAGGGAAGTGATATATAAAACTAGTTTTAACATATTTTGTTAAATCATAAAACATGAATTCTAAATACGCATAAACACTTGCAAAGTATTTATTCATGGCAAATATTTTATTTATAGAGATATGACAACTACATTATATAACTCATTTGACAACACAAAACAACATCAAATGTTGGACGTTATACAGAGGTTTTCCAGCTCAAAACTGTTGTCTTTAAGTCTCCAATATTTTCACTTTTATGCAAAACCGACTTCTTGCGTTACATAACTTGTAAATAATTTCTTTATATAAATCTGTTAACATTAAGTGGTTCGACATTCTAGAAATTTTCTGCTAAATACTTTATATTTTCTAATTCCCATAGAACTACTCACACTTTGAAGGAGCATAACAAAAATTGTAATAAATCACTTCATTTTGTTAATGGTGTTTGCTTTCACAATTGTTGCCTAACAGTAAAAAACTTGAGCTTATTTGACATTCCATTAAAATAAAAAAGCTTGCAATTTTATACTACCTCGGATCTAAAACATAATACATACGTAAGATATTTCACGACCATCCAAAGGGATACTCTTTGATTGCGTCGCATGAAAACATACCGGCATATATTTATAATTTTTATTAATTTAGGTTGTATAATTTATCTTTTATGGAATCAAACTGTATCCTGGTCTCGTCTTGTGCGGGTCACATTTAATAATTTTCAGTAATAATATGTCGAAATAATCCTACAATAACATTATATTTAGTTTATGAAACTTCGTAAAATCGGTTGTTGCGTTTTGTCATTGTTTGTTTGCCATGACGATTCTCCAAAGGAAAGTCGTCAAGTCAGAAATTGCAAAAGTGAAATATAGTTCTACGAGATCCGCAGTTTTAGCACTACAACTAAATTCATTCTACCCCGATTTTTGTTTAGTTATGAATTCTGTAGCGAATCATATAAAATTGCCCCTAAACTAAGTCTACTACATTGGAAAACTACTGTAAAGTTTTGTAAGGAAAACGTTGAGTTCGGAAGCGAAAACCACGTAGTGTCGATAGGTTATATATCGGGTTTTAATATTATCCGTAAATTATTTAACATAAAACATTGTTTAGTCTTCAACAGATTAAGTCTGACTAATATTTATCAGTAATATCTGATTTGTTCCATTTCAACTTGCTGCTCCTGCCATTTCTACGTAAAATTTGGAGAACAAGGAGTTAAATTACGGAGTAAACGATTAAATAAAATACCAAAACTATTCGTGATACACGATTAAATTGTTAATATGATAATCGCAGTGGTTGTTACTGTTATCGTTGTCCTAGACCCTGTGAAGTTCTCATACTGTCATAGTCATAATTGCTTACAACCAAGGTTGTCTGATTTTGACAAACTCTGCTTTTACTTTTAAATTAACTTTTCACTTCTAGTATGACTTCTTATTTGAATAACATAGTGTCCCTGAAAAATTAGCATAACGTGCACTAAAGTGGTACTCAATGTATCCCTTTTTTCTCAATTGACCTTGATCTGCATCCGTGAAATGTGTGAAATTCAGTGAAGAAGGAAAGACTGAAAACTTTTGCAAAACGTATTGCTCAACAAAGCGAACAGAATAGAGCTGACATTATTTACATCACATTTCTTTGAAGCGTGGGAAATACGCGAAACACACTCACAAACAATTTTTTCACTGCATTCATAAAAACATGTTTATCACGGATCTCAATTGTGGCCTTGGAAAAACTACAAAAATCCCCTGCTGTTCCCAAATACCTCAATAACCAGTGCTACGAGACATGCAAAAACTCAAATTAGCAGACTCATTCGTTTCATATCAAGTTGCAGGTGGAGCTTTTCAACACAATTATACAACAAACTTTTAGTTATTTAGTTTAACTCGTGTGTGCGGTGTCACAGTTAGACAGGGAAATGTAAGACCCGCTTTCGTAAATAGATCCATGAGACTCGTGAGTAGCAGCACAAGTAGATAAAGCATTTAGGCTATTTTCTTGTATGCGCTTTTATTTCTCTGTACATCATCAGACAAGCCAGCTTGCGAAAGAAAAGCTACGGAGTAACTCTTACTTTCACTCACACTTTTACTCACAATGAATTGTGGTTGCATAATTTCAGACGTAGCAACTCACTTTTTTCAGCTTGATAAGCCTATGTAAATACAAAGAATATTGATTCGTTGCTGTTTTATTGAACTTGACCACATTTTATCACGTGATGTGTTGCATAGTTTTTGGGCCAATGAGCAGGAAAATAGTGACAGTTAATTTTAAGCCCGACTGCTCGTCACTATTTGACTACATGAATTTGTATTTGAATTTTTTTCTGGAATGTTTTTAGAGTTAAATTTAAATTTAAGTTCGATTTAAATCAGTGACACTTGTATATCTGAAAGAGTTTGGTATCTACAAAGACGAGTTGCATATTGTTCAAATAGGTGTTACGTCATTTTGCCAACAGTAACAATATAAAGCCATTATGTAAACACAAAACATACAAAAAGTTACAATGCACCTTCTGAAGTACACAAAAAACCATACTTTATTTTAAAAGCGATTTAAGATTCAATTATACTAATGGAATTTTTATATTCTAGATCAATTTAAGTTTTGAGACTATAATTGCATTTAATTCAATTAAATCTTACTTACGATTTGCAATATGTTATTTATCTTGTTAAAATCAAGTCTGTTGTGTAAAACTTGCGAAGTAAATCTTTTCACAGAAAAACTAAATAAACTTATTTTACAAATTAATATGAATGTACATCCAACGCATACTGTCGAAAAACCGGTTTGCGCAAAACGCTAAACACTCAGTGCCATTGCTTCTAAAAATTATTCTTGGATCCAAATTGATCCATTTTAAGAGATAATAAACATAGCAATACTTTGCCCTATAATGAGGGCACGAGTGGAAGTAGAAAGATTTTACAGCAGAAAGCGGAACTATTTCACTTTACGATAATTAAACTTTCATATAGGTTCTCAGGAGAGAAAAAACGAACGGCAAAACCTAAAAAATGCACGTCTTGCAAACAGAATCTAGATTGATGCAGCGATATTTTTAGTCCATTAGATCATAGGCATTGCATACGTCAATAAAATGTCAAATTTTTCATAACTTTTACTAACTTTTCTCAGTTTTTATGACTTTGCCCATTGTAGTATTTACAGATATAGAAATTTTGTATCGTAGATAAAATTTGTAACAGATAAAAACTAAGTTATGATCGTATACAAAATTTAGTTAAAGTATTTACATAGTCATGTAGCAAGGAGGATTAATATTAAACCGGCACACGGATTTTTTTAATAACTACGATGGTGCAATTTTTGTACGCCTTAAACCAGATTCTTCCGGGAACTTGAAAACGAGAAAAGTTAATGGTTTTCATGACTTAGAATGGGTGTTGAGAATTATTGCAAAGGGTAAACCCACCTACGTTATGGGGTCCGATAAGAAACATTAGAGATAAAAACAACAGAATTGTCGTACATGTACACAATACTGAAAAGGCAAGAAGTAAAAGAATAAATTCAAATTCAAGTAACTCATAAAGTATGCATATCACGTACACAAACATTTGCTATTTTTCTTCCAGACCACTATTAGGTAGCTCTTCTTTTAATTCATCGATAAAACATGTTTAAGCTTGGTTTTTTACACTTTTCAAAGCACAATAACAAGCTTTTCGTATTTGCAAAGCATTGATTATGTTGAGCCTGGTGTTTGTCTTGACATTTATTTATCCAGTTTAAACTAGTACTAACACATTTTCGTGATGTTATTGCATTTTATCAAAATGTAATCAAAGTAGCGTTGAGATTTTAAGTGCGCTTTGTACATGCAAGCACACAAGTTGAGAAAGTCAATAAATTGGGAAAGGTTCCATGAAAAACAAGTTTATAAGTAAATCATAAATCAAATAACTTCCAATATTTTTGAATTACAAACTATTTGTAATATAGACAAAGTAAGAACAACCGCAGTTGTTCTAAGCAAATACATCTTATAATTTTATTTCATGTAAAATTGGAAGAAATGCAATACGAAAGATATTAAACTTCGTGCGTCTTAGAAAAAGTCGAAAAACCCTCCCCAGAAATATTATTCCATGTAAAAATTTGCCATGCAAATTAGCATAAGGGAAAATAGGTAGATGGACTGAAAATGGAACGAATCAATTTGAGATACTCAAAATATCCATTTTTTACATCATACATATATGTACATATATGTTTAGGTTTTAGATTTTTTGCACAATAGGAAAAAAGCTTGTAAGTATTTTTTACATCTCAAATTTGTTTCTATTTTAATTTATCTTAATACTGATTTAACCATAATCTAAGATGAAAAATCGGGGTTTATTTGGAATTTCACTTTCTGTTATACGTTAAATACAAACGTCACTGCAGGCGCTCTAAAAATAAAACACAACCAAAATTGTCACAAGTTTTTATTACAAACAACATCATTTCTGTCACAATGAATTTTAGGTTAAGTTACAATTACCATTGGTGCACATTTATTTAAGTGCAAAATTGTACCAAAAGTCTGCAATGTTTACCATTACACGTATTTGTACTACAACAGCAGCATCTACCGCAATGTTTTTTTGTAATCTACAATATCTCAAACAATCTACTTCCGGCCTTTTTACACACAGCGTTTTCTAGATGGGTATTCAGGATAAATCATGGTGGAGACGTGATCATAAAAATTTGCTGCAAAAGTACACAAACGCTTGTGGTTCAGCGAAGGAGCCAGTATCTAATGTGTAAATAGTATTGCGTATGAGATCTTCGACAAAACCTTCCGCAATAGTAATTCCTAAAGGTTGAAATGCATGTGTTGGCACTTGAAACATTATACTACACTCATAGATAATAATGAGATGTTTCGTACACTGGTTTTCAAAGTTATTTCGTCTTTCTGCAGTAACTCTTGATATTTACTATCTACCACACAAAGGAATTTTCTTGCGCTATTTTTATTGTCAACATGAGCATGGTATAAATCACAATATAAAATCGTACTTTCTTTTTTAAGCGCTGTACTTGTTTTTGGAGAAATGTTTACTGAAGCAGTCCCAAGTACAATTTTTTTTCTTTCACAACATCTGCCGAAAGCCATTATAATGCACTTGTTTTGTAAGTTTTTTTGAAAGAAAATGTTTACGATACATAATATGATATATAGTAAACATTTGTATTTTGAGGTTTCATGTTTAAGGGGATTATTTTTAACTGACAAACAAAGAACTTCATCAAGATTACGTGAGCTGCCGCATTTATGCATATCTAGTCATAGTGCATAGTTTATGCTGTAGTTTCTACAAAACAAGTATTAAAAGATTGTTCTTACAAACTTTATGAACTTGTCAGGTTAACCAAGAAGCGGAAATTAGCTCACCTTTTCAGCATGAGCGTTTGTAAGAGCACAACTTTGTGGCAAACTAGATCGTGGATGTAATCAGAAAGTTTTCAAAACTTCCACAAGCTTCTGCATCGTATTAAATGTTTACATTTATCAGAGCGTCAGAAAACAAAAGGACTCAAAATATAATAATGGCATTCGAATTTTTTAGAGTGTATTGTAAACAAAAGCAGAAGCGTATAAAACTTGACATCACATTAAGTTATACACATAATATTTGTTTTTTTCATACGCGATGTGCAACTAAAACTTAATGAAGTGCAATGTGCCACAAAAAAACTGGAAAAAAATTTGAACGTTACATAAAAAATTAAGATTACAAATTTAGATTTAAATACAGACACATACTACACGAGCTATACTATACCACACGTCATATAAATGTGAATTACTATCAAACTCAAAATCTGGTAGGTTCGAGATACACTATAAATATCGATACCGTATAGTAAAATTCGTCCTAAAGTTATGTTACATCGATTGTAAGCTGATACTTTTCTATTACTTGCATATACTACTGATTAATTGTGCTTACAAAACTGAAGACAAACAAGTTGTATCATACAACATATTACGTACTATTTAAGGGAAACAAGTGCTCACCAAATTGATGAAATATTAGATGTATATAAGTTTATTATGTGGTGCATAGAATACATACATATTTTGACTAGAATATTTAAATGCTTTCATATTTTACTTTACGGCTTTACATAATGAAATAGCATGCTATAAATTTAAAAAGGAGAAATTACGGAAGAAAATTTGATACGACAACAAGTCGATTGGGGGAAGCTATATGAGTAATACACAAAACAGTTGGAGTTTATATCACAATTGAACTTTTTACCTTTTAACCCATGTGCTTCAAATATAGATGTATAACTATTTGTACCGAATGAACTTGAAGAAGATATTAAGTAACCAATTTCCTCGGTTACACTTTTCGTAATCATTGTTAGTTTTTAAATCATGTAATGAGAACTTTCTCGATAATACAACTTTGGAATGATACAATGTAGATTTCCGCAAAAAACCTCGTATAAAATAATTTACCCTTGTTTAAATTTTACCAACGTTTAGAAATTTTCGTTGGCGGGAGCGCTGTTACTTCTAAAATTAGCTTTGAATGTTTTCGAATAATTCAAACAATTTGATTGGTTATAAAGACGCGGAAAAACATTACGTGACTTTACATAATGCATTTACTGCATGTGTTGATAATGCTATTTTGCTATACTGAATAAATATATTTCATACTTTGTAGGGAAATACTCACACTGCTTTCAAAATACCGTAGCATTATGCTTTTAACATATTATGGAATGCACATTTGAATACATGTCAGGTAACCCAATGAAAATTTATAAATAATAAAGTAGCACGAGACTTGAATCGAAAGCAGAACGAAAGTACATATGAGAGAAAACAACTACATGCAAATGGATCCGTGGAATTTGTGCGATGATATTGTATTGCGGCAATGATATCACGCTTTATAGTCATTACATTAGTGAAATTTATTACCTGGATGGTGTTCCAGGAATGTTTGTAATGCCAACAACAGTATTTTGTTAACAAATTATATTCCATAATATACTGAAGTGTGGCTTCCCTAAAAGATAGAACTCGTCAAAACGTTAAAAGTAATGTTTTCTAAGAATGTCTTAGTATGAGTCTTGTCCCTAGTAAACATGTACCATGTCGATGGAAAAGCTACACTTAGCCTCCAGTGATATGGTTAAATACTCCAGGTTTTTAAAGTTTTCTCTACTGGAAACTTCGTGTAAGGAATGGATAGAAAAGCATGAAAAGCAGTAGCGAAAATTTGTTTAAATTAAAAGCTTTAAATGCTTACATATGGAATAACAACTCAATCAGTTAACGTTTTTGGTTGTTTGTTTCCTTTGTGCGTTAACAGTAATAATGCTAAAGTCAGACTGAGACAAGTGAAAGTTACAGGCAGTAGTTTTATGTCATAGGTAGACACTATGACCGTCTATTATCTCATGTCTCGTTTATGCCTTTTGCTACAGTACATTGAAAGCAAACCTCTTTCATTTCTAGGCATCTTATTTCTGGTTCACTGTTTTTGTTAACAGAAAAATTAACACCGGAACTTATACTTTTGAACAAGGTTGTTGCTCATTTGTTTTTATCTCTCCTTCTTTTATCAACCTTCTGTGTAGTCTGGTTTGGACCCAAGTTGGGTGAATTCAGAACTGGTTAAAATTATTTTAAACAATCCTATTTAAGCACGGCAAATTGACATGTTATACTGTTGATGGGTTTATTGTTTCTTTTAGGGTTTCTTTTAAGACTAAGATTCTTAGCATGTAGCAAATTTTCTCAAAAACTCATTCCGTTTATAACTTTAAAATAAATATATCCCGTATCCCATTACACCAGTTTTACATGCTATACCAAAAATAAAATATCGAATTTTCTTTGTTTTTTCGTAAGTGTTGGTAGTGCACGAATGAAATATATAGTTCAACTATGAAATTATAAAATGGAGAACACAGACAAAAGTTAGCATCTTTGATGGAATATCCAACAAACTGTTGTTATTCTAAACCACATCAAAAATTTGTACATCAATAAAACTAGTCAACAGATCCGATACAACGACACGTTTTACTCAAATTCTGTAGTATCAATTGTAGGTTACCAACTTTTGTACATTTATTCTTACTCTATATGTTTGATGTTTGGTATCCTTTAAACGAGATTTTATTATATAAACCAAGCATCAATAACAACAATATTGTTCGCAATACGTTTAAAACGATCGAAAACACCTGAAATCAATGTTACACAATTCCAAAATTCTGACTATATTGAGATGTTGCTGAATAGGCATTTTAAGGAAAAATTTCAAGGACATAACGTAATGATATGTTTAAAATATAGTCGTCTTTTACTTTTTGTTATATTTGATATTGTAATTTTTATAAAAAGGCAAAAGTGAAAAAAATTGAGAAATATTTATGCTTAACATTTTGTTTGTTTTGTTTGCTTTCAACATACGAAATAAGAATTATGTATCATAAATCATAATTTATAGAACTTCTGTTAACTTATCTGTAATATTTTTCTCGCGCCATAATTTAAGTAATATAACTGCTAGTAGTACAAATCAGAATCAATAATTAGTAAAAATGCGGACAGCGATCAACATGGTAACCTGTACCTGTTCTTTCATTTCACAATTCTCAGTAATAATCAAGATATACTCAAGGAAGTTTTCCTGCTTCTAATTAAGATGAAAAACTCAAAGAAATCATCGCTGCAAATGAAACTTGACAAATGAGTTTACCAGAAAGCATAGTTTTTATATCACATCAAAATAAATAGGTAAAGTAAAGTTTATCAACCTTGTAATGCCTTGTCAATTTCACAACTGACTTCAAGTAAATATTAAATGCTATGTACTCAAATTGTTTTTGTTAACCTTAATTATTGTAAAGAGGCATAGGGTTTAATTGAAAGAAACCAATATAGAAACAAAGAAGACACCAAACGTTGAAATAACATCTTCTTGGCATCAACTTTCCAAGATGCTAACTGTATAGGAAAATATACTTGAGTACAATTGGAGAAAGTTGGGAGGACTTTCTAAGCTTTCTAGTATTTATCTTGTATTTCGGTTTGGGTTAATGCTTAATATCTACACGATATTGTCAAAACATTTCCTGCAAAAGTTACATAAATCCTTAAGCCTTTTGGTAAATATTTCCTTATGCATCCTTTACATTGGTGCTAATGATAGCAATCATTACAGAACTTTGTGCTACATATCCTTTCTTAAAATGATATCATTCGATGCAGGCATTAATAAGAGTTGGATACCATAGCAAAAAATTAAATTCAATACGAATATGTAGAGCACCGGATGAAATTCGGTTTCCTAAGTTTGTAGTTTCGCTTTAAATGATACAAATAGCTTCATATCTAATTAAGAAAAAGGTGAGGCGTAAAAATACTACAAAGTGTAACATATTGTTAGGACTTTTTAAGGATTTATAAAAAAACAGATTTATTAAAAATATTGATTGATGTATAAAAGGATCATCTTATTTTTGAAATAAATTGTTTATTTTCCTACCCATTAAAGTTTCTGTATTGATGTAAGTGGAAGCACTGCTGACACATCTAAACACTTATGTCATAACTTTCCTCTTATTGCAATCGTTTTTGAGTTACGCACTTCACAACACATTTGTTTAACGTGTGGGAAGTATGGACAACACACTTACAAACAAATATGATACATCCAATTTCACAATGAACATGTTTGTCACGAATCCCAGTTGAGATTTCATGAGAGCGACTAAAATTACCACGCAATAATTACCGTAATAACTAGGATTTGCATTTACGTTCTATACAAGACGCTAGTAAAACATTCCAATAGCTTTAAGAATAAAGCCTAGCCTTCGGCTCTGGGGTATTGCCACTGTTGTTGGTGGTAAATATGTTCACACTTTCTTCTGAAAACTTGTTAAAGAACAAGTGAATTGTTAAGATGTCGAGATTCCACCGTACTGAAACTTTTGACGATGCTAGTAAGGATACAGTTTTTCACTACGATAATATTGTAATATATATTTCTTAACGTAATTCGGCAGTTTTCTTCTGCGAAACGTTGTCCCGCGTCCACTTCAAACGATTTTAGTAGAATGTCCGTAAAATATATGATTTTGGTTTCAACCGTATATCAATACTTCCATTTTGGTTACTTAAAATCGTATATCAATGTGATAGATAATAAATAGTGATACGTAATATGGCTTATGCATTATGGTAGGCGGAACGGCATACGGAGTCATACGAACAACATCACAATTTTTGTGGTGGTGATAAAATAAAAGTTTAAGTTAAGTTTAAAAAATACCCCATGGACAGAAAAACTCGGAAATTACATCATTTTGTAGTCCATCTTCCAAGCAATCAGTGAATTTTAGCAGTTTGTTAAGTGGTGGGCAGTTTACAAAGTTACTAGTGAAAAATTAAACTGGTGATCAAATGTGTTGTCAAAGTCGTGATATCTGCCTGTCATCCCAAGCTACCGTCAAAATTTTGCGTATTATGCAAATCGCTATTCAACTCAGTTCTCTTTTGGTGTCTTCTCTAGAATAGCAAAACAGATCAAACCAAACCAAGCATATGTGAAGTTGTCTGGTTGGTACGTAACGGCAATACACTCAAAGTAGCATACTTGTCTTTCTGAAAGGAACTTCGGTTGACTGGAGTAAACTTGAAGGAAGCAGGTACATGCTTAAATAGTA
>JAQFZH010002340.1:0-16922 GCA_034695485.1 Entomobrya nivalis | reverse complement strand
TATTCGACTAGTTGCTTTCTACTATTTTTTTCATTCGGCAAGATTCTTTTCGACTAGTATTTTTCGACAAGAGGCACGAATACTAGAGGGCATTCTGACATTTTCCACCAACCCCTTCCATATTACTTGGTTGAGTTTCCTTCTCTGATACTGCTCTACTTTTTTTCAAAAATGCTTAGTGTCTAATGCAAAGTTATTATTTCCCAGTGGTATTAGATGTCTAGGTTTTTTTGAACGCATTAATGTATTTATGCTGCTCACAAATTGTTTTCAGATTATTTAAATCAGGAACGAAGGACGGCTACAGTCCTTCTTTTTTTTAAACCATTTTTGTTAAAAAAAAATATATGTTAAACTTTTACATTTCCCTTCCTTTTTATTATACAAGCAAATAACGAACCATGTATTAATTCTTCACGAGTTTCACGTGTTCTTCAACCTTAAAGACAAAAACTGTAGTTCCTTTTCCCACGAGTTGGTTTGGTACATGGTACACAGAGCGTTTGCACTGATGATGTAACCCCCAAACCACAAACTCTATGTTTTTTAAAGTATGCATCTTATAGATTTATCGATTTCAAATCCGAGACCACTTGCACCATAAATAAGCGAAGGTGGATGTGGAATGAGAGATGCAATCTCCTACGTTAATAAAATTTCCACCGGTACGTAATAGCCCATAAATATACACAGGCATTCCAGTACACAAGAAAAGATTCAAAAGTTACGCTGGCAAGTAAAGTAGATATTTAATATCATCATCATCTTTTTTTATACGATCCGGATGCCGAAACAAACAAGGCAGGCAGGTATATACCGTTTTTACACAAGAACACCGACCGAACAGTCAGTTAAAAGAGAAACGTAGTGAAAGGGGGGTACGTGCAACCAGGTATTATGATATGTTGCACGACTCACGTTGATGATAGTCAGCCTGGCTGGTTGTAGTCTAGCAAAGAATCATTATCTTGCTGGAAAAATATCTAAAGTTTGGGAAAAACAGCCTGTCCATTCCAATTTCCACTCCACGTTCCCTCCTGCTGCTGCGAAGGTGAGGTGACTATATCGCCCGCTGACTCACACCAAACTTTTTATAGCTCCTGATGCAGCAGCGGAGGAGCTTCAAGTGCAAGGTGAAAGTAAAGGCAAATCATACCGGGTATTTGGTACAAAAAAAGTGGTGAATGGCAGTGTGGTGTGGTGTGTTTTTGTGCGGTGGTGGTAGATAAATGAAACGAATAAATGAATGAACACACCGCCCGCCACCACCACCCAGCTAATTTAGGGACGTGCATTATTTGAAATGTTTATATAAATTATGTGCATAGTGTTTTTCTTCGTCTTTCCCATCCTTCTTTATGTGCTACTTTTCTTCTTCTTGTGGAAAATATGACGATGATTGTTAATGCTTTTCTGTGTGTTTGCGTGCTGATGTAATAATAAGAAAACAAGTACTCAACTCTTTCTCGTCATGTACCTGTGTCTTTTCTCACTTGGCATACTAAAAGAATAACGAGAAGTGTATGAATGAGAGAGAGAGAGAGAGTCTAGTCTAGTTTATGTATTTCTTAAACACAACTGCCTTCATCATTATCATCATCGCAATCGCCAGGTTTGAACATTGAACTTGAATTCTAGTGGAAAAAATATGGTGTGCCAGCAGGCAACCAGATTTCTCCATATTTACACCACAGAAGACCTTCATGTTCCAAAAACAAAAAGTGAAGTCAAAGCATAAGTTTGACCTTGATCATCCACATCATCATCATAATCTTCGTGACCGTCTTTCTAAATGATCATTCACTAACTTCACCACACCACCATACAAACTGTACTGTGTTGAGTCGACGAGTCTAATATTTTCTTTATTTCTTAAATGAAATTATGTGGAAATATGGATAAATGACTTGTGTTTGTATTCTGTCCAGAGCCAAGGAAAAACAATATATTTCCCAAGCTTTCGGTCTAAATTAAATATATAAAAAAAATCTTAGCAAACAACCTAACATGCAGATTGCTGCCACAGATTCTAGTTAAAATTGATGACTGCGTTGACTATAGAAAAGGCGTCTGGTGTTACTGTTTCTGCCTCTGGTGTTGATGTTGTCGTTGTCGGTAGCACTAAATTAAGTAGCACATGTTCCCAAATTCTCGTCTTATAATAATAAGGGTCTCTCTCTCTCCCGATATCCTCGTTCTGGTCACATACTTTTTTATATAATATTTGTACTAGCTATACAATAATAATATATACACACCAAACGTCCAACGCATACTGCCTCAACCAATTCACTGCATTACCCTTTACAAAAAGAGCAAAAAGAAGATGTTGAGTTTTGTAGAGTAATGTTAGACTTATTTGCAGAAGAGAAGTCTTCTTTGCCCTGCTTCGACCCGACGATTTGCACATTTTCTCAAGGACTCTTTTCTTTCCTTAGTCATTCTCTACCAAGAGAAGAATTACAACAAGAAAATAGGCACACACGCACGGTACGGTATTATAAGAAGAAGAAGAACACGAATAAGGATGTTTTGAAGTGAACAGAAGCCCTATTGTAAAATTTCCAAGTGTGCAATGTGTACCGTTTTAATTCTAATTTCATACATTTTACTACAGAGAGAGATGGAGAGAGAGAGAGAGAGACATACTGACGAAAATGCTTTTGTGTGCTATACCAAATACGAGTTTACATTTTCTTTAAGAAAATATAGGGACAGTGCAATGCACAAAAGGATTCGTTGTACATTTTCAAAGAAATAAGAGTATGAACTAAAACGGCCAAGTGCAGGCTAGCAAGAAAACTTTAGTTGCAAAGGGCCTTTTATATAAGCTTTGTAAGAAGGCTCTCTCTCTCCTCTTTCTCTCTATAGTATAAAGTCATCTAAATCAATAAATTGATCCTTACTTCAGACACACACACATGCAAGGAAAAAAAGGACCATGTTGCTTCCAGAAAGCCGTGTGTAGGCTTCCCATTTTTTATACAAGTCCCTTCTTCAATTGCTTTTTGTGTACTTTTTCCACCATTCCTTTCCAGTAAGATATTTGTCAGCAGGGCAGTAGTATTCCATGCGAAAGGTTAGGACTTTTTTTTGTGGGGTCTATAGAATTATCAGAAAGAAAGTCAAGGGTAGAAAGAAGAAGAAAAGGGCATAGGGATAGGAATTTTTAGTAGTAGCAACGTTTGTTATGATGTTCATTCAAGCTCCACAAAAGGCCAAACCAGCGCCATCCATATCCCATCCCTTGCAGGGATCTTACTTCCGAGAACACAAAGTTGAATAGAAAATCTACCCGTAGTAGTCTTAAGTAAAGTCTAATGCACAAAGACTATGATACGATATGACCATGAAAGAAAAGATCTCATGTGCAGACCAAAGAACTAAAACTTAATCTTTTGTAATGAGATGAATAGTATAACATGAAGTAATACATAATGTCACTTAAGAAATGAATAATGCATGGTTATATTATCTCGCTTCTGTAGGTATATAACACGGCTTTCTTTTTTTACTTATTACTTGCACTAAAGTTTTTTTATGCAGTAAACTTGTAATTTAAGTAATCATAAATGATTATAAAATGTACAAGAGTTTTTGGATGAGAATGGCTAGACGGTTAGACATGATACGGGGAAATGGGTGCTTCAAGAAGTGATTTTCTTTCTCCTTCAAAATCTAAAAGACTGAGAGCATTCATTCTCCGGGAGCTTTTGGGAGCTACGCCGCAAGCAAATTACTTTTACACTCAGAAACTCCACCTCAAATACAAAGACAGAGAGAGAGAGAGTTTCAGAAGAAAGGGTACAAGAAATGAATGAGATGATGATGCCATTCTCTATGCAAAAGATGCAAGGCAACTCACAGCATTCAGCAAGGTAAAAAGTTCCAAGTCACAAGCAGACCATGGCCAGTTCATAGTACCGTGTACCACTTACCGCACCGCTTGCTAACACCATTCTTTCTTTTTATACGATAACACATTACACTAATGTCATCCTGTATGTCATCATAACTACTTATATCGATCCTCTACACTTTTCTTATATGAGCCTACAATCTCGACGAACAATAAGTGATCTTCCTTCTTCTTCTCTTGTGATTCCATTCCCTTGAACGACTTCACTTGCTCCTGACTCCCTTTCGGGCTTGACTCCTCCAGTTTACACATGACACAGCATGCTGCCACTGCACCACACTATCGGCATCCTCATCTTCATCATTTTCTTGGAACAAAAAGAGTGCTTTCTTTCCTTCAGGCCACCACAAGAAAGAAAATGATATTCCAGACTAGTCGACTGTAAGCCTTTTTAGGAAAATGAAAAATAAAATCTTGATGCAGCAGCAATGATTAAAAAAGAAAAAAGATGTACATTTACTACCTATGTGAAGCAAATGACGATAAACTATCAAAGATTTTTTTTGTACATATGCACGTGTTTCCCTTTTGTGTCTAGGTATAAGTACTTCTCTGGCTTCCTTTCAGATATTAAAAACTTTTAGCCGCAACCTTCACCTTAGACGCAAACACACATCTTCCATTAATGTCTGTTACCTTATACATTCTCTTGTCATAATGATCATCATCATCTTTGTAATAATCGTAATGTTTATGAATTTTTTTGTTTATAAAATCTAGACAGTGTATATATCAAGTGTCTATATGTTTTATCTATGCTAATGCTGCAGTACATATACAATTACGACTCATTTCTCTGATGATGATGATGAGGGTCTTAATATAAATAAATGTAAAGTGAAATTTATGTCGACATTTTAGAGTTTTTTAGTAGGGAATAGATAAGAAGTGTATACGAATTTTGTAACATAACAGCAGCATAATCTTGTAAAATGGTACATTGTATATAGACCATAACATAGTCAAGCGGTTATATTTAACAACAGAACAGGCAGAGGAGTCAAGCGCATAGTCATAGTCATATGGATATAGATAATAGGTATCTTTTGTCGCATCACATCACATCTCCATAAAATGAATTTCGCTGCCATAAGATGCTGGAAAATGGAGAAAATGAAAAGAAAGGCAGACCAGACCATGGACCAAGCCAAAAAGATGAGGATGCATATAACAACCCACCACTTTTGTTTTCTTGTGGTTTGCGTGGTCTCTTGTCTTTTCTTAACTCTTTGCCAAGAAAAGAAAAAGGGGAGATGATCTTACGTTAGTTTTAAGTATTTCTTATCCATAATGAAAGAAGTTGCTGCCGGTCCTTTCAAAAGTTAAAAAGGTTAGTATTCAATATATTATCATTAATAACAATACATGCAGATAAGATGCGCCGTTGGTGGCCGTCGTGTGTTTTGTGTGGTGCTGTGCTGTAGCTGTGGAACCATTGCCAAAGTCAAAGCTGTAATTTAAGCTTACTCTAATAATGGAGACAGTCGCCGCCACCACCGAGATGGGGATGAGTTTTAAGTGAAACGAAGATTAAACTCGTGGAGATTGTCCTCCAGTCATGTAGGAAGCGTGTGTGGGTTTGTTCTTTTAGAGCTGAAATTGCTGTCTTATTTTTGGAGAGCTTTCGTTTTGTGCAGAAAGGTCACAGTAAAAAAGAAAGATTTATAAAGTAGCTTACATTAGACCTTTCATCATCATAGGACGTCAGCCACAAAATATAATTTATTAAGTTGGGCAACCTCTTGAACATGTTAAAAATAAGCATGATTTTCCGTCCGTCTTCCAAATAGGTTGCTCGATAAACCAAGCTAGGTACACAGTGCAGTGCAGGCTTCAATGATTAATATCTTTAAATACGCTACTTGTATACATCCGTGTGCTCAGTTAACAATTTTATGGCTACAAAAGGTAATGAAAAATATGTTGGAACTGAAAGCAATGGAAAATTAAGAAATATTAATAAAATTCTACAAAAAAGAAAGAATTTCCAACAGTTAGGCAAAAGCTTACATCCTACAACACAACTATGCATTCACCATTGTAATTTTTACTATCTTTACCGCTGATCATGTAGAATTTTTTTCTGCTTTTGTGCGAATCTGCCACTTCTGTCGCCTCCTCCTTGTTGGTCGTCGCTTTCCACCGCCGCCAACGCTGTTTTTGGTAGTGGCATTTGATTGCAAAAGTGTTTGGCTTTCTAAGTCAGAGGAGGTTAGCCATATGACATTCCCACTTTTGTGAGTTTAGTTGGTTGAAGTGTACAAGTAACAAGGAAAGGAAAAAGTGGGAGGAAATGAAGATTTGCCAGCTTGCAATATGAACAAAAGAAGAAAAAAATAGTCAATTCTCCAATTGTAGAAAAGATAACATTCCCATACATTCCCACTGCAAAATATTTTTTTATACAAAAACTCTTTCTCCGCGTTTCTACCCCATAGCATCTCAGGGTAGGAATATATACGTTTGTCTGGTTCTGGTTGCGTGCTAAGCGGATTTCCCATTTGTCTTGCTCATTTTGAAAAATGGGCTTGAATTCTTTTGTGTGTTCATTGTGCACGTTTCTTCTGTCTGAGCGAGTCTCTGTGTGACTGTGTTGTTTGCAGCTCTTTTGCTGGTTTGGTTTTTCCTTATTGAGAAAAACGAATTTAGGAATACAAAGGGAGGAAAAAGAAGGAAAAACGAAAATATTTTTATAGAAAGAAAAGGAATTAAACAATTTGTCCCATTCATTTCACTTTTACTTCTGCGAAAGAAAGGAACCCCCTTCATTTAACCTTTCATGTGTCCTTCTCCTCCTCCCCAACTAACTTGGCTGATTATTTTGGGATTCTCTCTGATCTTTCTGGTTTTTGTTCAACATGATCAAGATACAACAGAGATAGAGAGAGTCATGATGATGATTATTGGCTGACAAGAATATTGGAAGAAGTGCCAAATTGTAATTTATTTAAAGATCTTCTGTCTTTTAATGATAAAAAGTAATAATGCGCGCGGTAGATCTCTTCACGAAACAATATTAAATTCGCAAACTGTCTCAAAAGAGTGTCCTCTATTACCTCTCATGTTTTAAAAGACGTCATTTGCCGACGTCGTAAAAGACCAGACAAGAAGAAATCTGAGGAGGCCTCACACATCAAGCTCATTATTGAATTTGATGGGCTATATAATAGAACTGATGGGGAATTCAATATCAAATTACTATCCTTCCATTATCCAAGTGATATCTTATCACATATTTCATTTAATTAAACTGATGTGTATAAAAACTTTATGAAAAGAAAGTGAAAGATTCAGTACGAAATCATGTCATGTCATATCAGAGATGTGTTTTTAATAAACATTAAAAATAAGACAAAGATATGGTCACCTTTTGCATAATAAAAGTCACCTTAAATCTTTCAATCTTACAAGATCAGCTTTGTCTAGTGATTTTAATGGGTAGACAAGTATGGGGAACTGAACGTTATTAAATTATCTGGTTCTTTACGTAAAGTAAAGAAAAACTTAAACAGTGTCCCTACTGATAAGGCTGTAGCACTTAACGGTTTCCCTTCATTTGAATACTTTTTTTATGATGACATTAAATTGCATAATAACACTTATTAATGACCGACTTTACAATGCAAAAAGAATGAATGAACTTTTTAAGAATTCTTGCCCTTGCAATTTTTTGGTGCTCGTGTACCACTTAAAATAACAAGTAGTGCAGCAAAAAAGCTCAGAAGCTACTTGTTAAAATTGCTGACCATCACCAAAATGCATAATATTCGTAAAGTGAAGCCACTCATTATCTTAAGTAATTAAACATTAATACTTTTTCATTAAAAAGTGGTAAATTAATGGGAAGCGTTCATCTAAATCTGACAGAAGCCGATCAACAACTGCACTTTTTGCATATGAATGAGCATCACTGAAAAAAACTAGTTTTCTTGACACAATTTTGACTTATATTTTGGTGTTTAGGGGACTCTTTCCATTTAAATTAGAGGATTCTTCTTAAAAAGTCATAAGTTATATTAAAACGGTTAACATCTTATAGTACATGTTTTAAAATACGAAACAATGAGATTTGTTCTTTTTTTTAAAGGTTTTGAGTAATTGCCATTGAAGTTCTTTCGAAGCCTTAATTATAATATAATACGCATACTAAATCCAAGGCCCAACCCACTCATTGTACATACTCCAGAAATTTAAATTGGCTCAAAGAATTCTACAAAAGTGCACATGAATAAACCATAATAATGTCGTTCCAGGTATAACCATTCCTAGTATTGTTACGACTTGTGACTTGACATGAAATCATTCGCAATCACCCCACACACGTGGAAGTCATAAAGATTTCAGGGTATTGCAGAGTGACCTTGCTTGAAAGTTTGTAATTACATAATGTATTCAAGCATAAAGTTATGAATCATGATTTCATAAATTTTTCTTAGGCAGGTGTAGAAAAGTGGCTCAATTCAACACGGTTATTGTTTTACCAAAAGCTGCTCACGAACAAACGTAGAAACAAAATAATAAAATTACTCATTCGAAATCTTTTGTCAAACTTTTGTGTTATTTATATTTTACAGATTTTCTTACATTTTACACCGAATGCGAATAGGGAACAGGAACAGATCAATTAAAAAGAGATGAAATGAAATTAGACAATGCGACGACTAAAGAGCCAACGGAATCCAATCATAATTCCTAAATTGCATTTTAGAATTCAAGATACTTTTAGACGACACTTATAATTGACATAAGAAGATTCAACAATATCATAACGTCAGATCCGAAACTCTTTTCCCAGCAAAGTGCATAATACAGACTCACAGACGGACAAGATTTTTTCATGAAGATTACTATACTAAAAAAACAAGAATTTATCAGAATTTATTGATCGTTTATCTCTTTCATTCAACATTTTTCAATCGGTAAAATTTTCTTGTTCAACAGAGAGAAGAGTACCTTTATCGTACATTGTTTACCACATTCTTCCATTAACATGCTTACTGTAACATGCCCTGCCACACAAGCAAAATTGTTCTTGTTGATTTGCAATCAGTTTCTCATCATCAGTCAGTTACAAATTAAGTTGCTTCCTGAAACTAACATACAAACACGAACAATGCATATACACTTGTTTACTAGCTATTATTATGGTACCCTCAAGAAGAGTGCTGTTGTGTGACATGATGACATCATCGGTACATTTCTTTTGTATGTAAGTTTTCAAAGGACACCTATCAATTCCTTTACATCTTGTATTCATACAATTTCTGAAAATTATGGGTTTCTGTAAAAAAAATCTCAAAAGTGATGGATATAAAAGTGAGATGTTGTGAACAATGCATCATAAAGGATGGCCGATTATTATTACCATTACCACACTTGTTAGAGTCAAAATATATTAAAGCAGACAGCAAAAGCAACTGAATAGCTACAAAAAATATTGATGATCCTGATGATGACGGTGATCGTGCCTTAAAGCAGCCAAAATTGCTTGCTTTTGCTTACACATGATTCATATACGAAGCACGAGAAGCATATAAAAAAATTGTAACTGTGAATCACTACCCATTATATCCAATATAGCTGTTTCGTTGCCCATAAAATATGTTATTTTTTGTCTGTCAGTCTCCTTCCACCTTGCTCACTGATGATTATGATGTGGCGAGGAAGACTAAAAAATTTGACCGAATAATGAACTAATTTGATATTGAACGGATTTTAATGCAAAAAAGATTAACAAGTAGCAATATGAATGTACTACAACTACACACATATCATCAAATTATGTTTGTAATATTTTTGACCTTACAAATTTTATCTCATATTTACAGGGATATTTTTTAGATGATTTATTTATTGCCGTACTTTTTAACTTGCGAAAGATTAATGCTTTGATGTACTGAGTCTGAATGTCTATAATCTTCATATTCCATGACTATTAAAATTCGTGTTTGTCCTTTCCCTTTGCATTTTTTTAGTCAGTTTTACTTAATAATAGAAGGATTAATGTCATCATTGCAGTTATCATTACCATCTTAAATGAAGAATCATTGTTGGAGTTGGCATTCTCGGTATCATGTACATACCTACATTTAGTATGCTTGCCCATATAAGAATCATGTATTGTTGGCTTAATTCGGTTGTTCATACAGCTAAGGTTAAGACTATGCTGGATTTTAATGTACTACCATTTAAGGTTGTTGTTTGGTATTTTTTGTATGAAACGGATACATCTAATTTTAGGTAATTAAAGCTTGAACGGTGGTGGTCTGGTCTGCTAACAGGATTTTGTGCGTATATATTTTCATTTCCTCATGAATGATGATGCTTTTTGGTTTTACGTCCTAGTCTGAATAGTCACGAGAAGGAAAAGGTCTCAAGGAATAAAACAGGGCGTTACACGGTTGTTGTTCTAGGTAAAATTTGTGTACGAAGATTTTGTAGCGTATACGCAAATCTGCGGTCACTTTTTATCTCATATTTATGATATGATGCGAATCACGCAGTGGTGTGTAAACCGTTTATTTGAAGAAAAAAAATATGTGTAAACATTACCATTGCACTCTAGTATTATCTGTAAAAAAATTAAACAGTAGATTTGGTTATTATTGCTACTAAACTTCACCTTGAATTAAACGTGACTTTAAGTACGTAATGACATTAGGCAAAATAACTCAAAAATTTGTTAAGGCTAAAGGCTATCGAAATTAAAAGGGAGTTGTTAGCTTTACTATATGATTAAGGTCTGTTGATAAAAATCAATTTCATCACTTAATCTACATCTATCTCACAGTTTAAAAGAAGCAATTTTCTTAACAGCATGCAAAAAGATATCCATACAATTATAAAATATTAAAAATTAGGTATAAGAAGTCATCCTAGTGGAAAAACACCACGGCTCCCATACATTTTTAACCTATTCAGTTGGACGTCTTATTGGCATTGCATTATTAGCATATAGCATAGCGTAGGGCACATCGGGACTTTTATATTTTAGTAAGTAAGCCTCATTTCAAAATTTATCACAGTAGGCATTTCAACAACCTAATATGCAATAATGACAAATTCTGTGATTTTCAAGGTGCCCGATACTAGACGACATGTACTTATTTTGACTATCTCCAGTTGCCCCAACTGCAACGAATCTTTCTCATAATATTACTGCAATTGGAAATTTATCGTGCCCCGAAGGTGCGATGATAAATTAAACTTGGAATAAGTATCGAAGAACATTAATTAAGTCATTAATTGTGATCTGAGGGATATGGCTTGTTTATTCTTTGGAAAGTGTGTACATTACTTAGTTCCCCTTATGCTATCTGTGTCTAAACTAAATCATACAACATAACACTTTTTAAAATGAGCCATTTAACTTTGACAATTTTTGCAAGTTAAATTTAAAGTAATTTTTAGATGCAATAATGATAACTTCACCTTTCATTAAAAGCCACGTTTGTATTATTGATTTATATATTATACCAAACTCGAAACTGTAAAATTTACTTTAAACATGTTACAGGCGACCGTTTTTAAACGATTACGTTTCCATCTTTCCATCATTAAATATTTCAATTACGCGGATATCTAACGGCATGGATCACGAAATCAACAAACATGCATGCATCGTAAAATTATAATCACGTATTTTCGACGTAAATCTTCATTTTATTTACAAAAACAAAGAAAAGAATGTGTTGATGATGAAACATTACAAATGTTTACTTAAGATTTGTGACAGTGACAGTCAAATCAACGCTCAAAATGAAAGTTTTTGACCTGACCACTCTATTTCGTGATGGTAATTCTCTTGGGAGCTCCCTCCTTCGCGTGACAACAAATCTTCATGAGAAACAGCAAATTGACATTATTTCCGAATTGATAGGTACTTATGAAAAGTGCCAAACTGTTCATGTTTGATTATGTAAGTAAGTACATTGCTAAACTTGACCTACGATGTTGTTTATCCACTCTCTCAGTTCCACCACCCAAAAGCATCATCGCCAAATCCAAATGATCATTTCCATTAAGCAAAATATGTGTATCATTTGCTGTGCAGTAGAATGCGCAAAAGCTAACCCTCAAAACTTCAAACAAGGTCACAGCTAAATTAAGGGATTAAGTATTCGCTTGGCATTCATTAAGTTAGGAAGCCTGTAGAGAACAGGAATGAGTTGTTTTTCAACCAAGGGCTCTGTTTTCCAAATATATATGTTATTACTCCACACTGATATATATTATTGCACTGGGCATATTTAGGTGCATTTTCGCAACAAAATTGGCACCATCATCATCGCATCAGCAGGAATTTAGAGGATTCAAGATCACTGTGCCAAATGTCAAGTTTTCTCAGCAGCAAATTGCGAAACACATTAATGTTTTAACTTCGTCAGCTTATTGCTGTACAGAAGATCAGGAATTTCGACATTTTTTTTCTTGCCTTGAAAGATAATTTAAATTTTTTCGGAAGACTCGCTTTATATAGTAACCTACATATATCTTACTTGAATAATATCACTATCTGCATTTAGATGGATGGAATGGAATTAGGTAGTTTCCAGAAAAGACAGAAAATGGAGTACAAGTCCAAAAAGATAAATTAAAGATAACAAGCCCTGCAAATTGACAGGGAATTTAAGACGAAGATGAAAAGCATTTTATTGATGCTCACGAAAGTTTTACTGAAAGAACAGCTAGATGTAAAAAGACATTGAAGACTTTGTATGTACATCAAAATGATCTATTTCCTAATACCAAAAATACCAATGCAATATAGTGTGAAACATGTGCAGTTAAGAGATTCCCATTAAAAGGCCAAGCATTCTTTAGAAGACAATATTGGTGTTTCTTAACTCGTTTCGTTTATCTTTAATCTACCAGCATTTATTTTGGGGGGAAAACCGATATGATAGAAGGAAAAGTGTTCATAAAAAGCTCTCATGATCAAATGAATTAAATTCCTTTGTCAGCCATTTTTTCTCTTTTGACTTTGACTATAGTTTGCTTCCATATAAAACCCGGCCAATGCATTTCCAATGACATACCATTTTTACTTTACAAAATGGAAAAACAATGAGTTTTGTCTCTCAAAAAACTGAGCTATGCTATCCTCTTGAGCTGATCTGAGCCATCTCAAAAAAAATGGTTCAATCGCTTCTTGAAAAGTAGGATGAAATTTGTGCGATATCCATTAGCTCTAACATGAGCTTGTGAATGAATAATTTATAAATGAAGAATCCGTGATCACCTCCACCACCACTCTCCATTACACATCCAGTAAACCGACAGAATACAGAATTTGGAATACAAACAATTATGAAGACACTTCCATTCCAGAGCTGCAAAAGTACACTATATGGCATAGCTTATGATGCTGCTGCGTCGTAGTTCAAAAGTAAGAACAAAGGAAATCATCTCAAATTGGATGTATTTTCAAAGCATTTATTTTTTCGCTTTATTGCGTGCTTCTTGGTCCGTGATCAACCGAAACGAGACAATTTCATTTGTATTTTTCTATCATCATCATTAAATCCTATTTATTTGTCCAGAGAGGAGAACATCAAAGAGCACAATCACACCACACCTTACCTTACACCACCCACCATGTGTGCTGTGTGCTCACACAACTGAAGACATATCAAAGATAAATTGTTTACTCGTGCTTGTCACGCTGAAGCATAGGTAGTTAGGTAATCAAGTAATTCTCAGCCAATTTTTTCCCCACTTTTTTCTATCAGATTTGTCCAGTAAGTACCTTACCTAAATTTCATTGTTGAGAATGATGAGATGAGGTTTATAAACCCGGATGTAATGTAAGAAATCTCATAAAATGACATAACAAATTGCAAGTAGTAAAATACAAGCTATCTGACATTATTGCTAAATTAGACAAGCAAGCGTGAGAATCAAAACTGTGTGTGTGGTAAGCTCATTGAGAACAGAACAAATATATGTGTGACCAAAGTTTAATGCGATGATTAGTGTCAGAGAGCATACATTGATGAGCAAGATAAAAATGATGAACAGTAGCAGACACTCAATTTCTAAAGCTCCTTTTCTCGCCATTTTCCTTCTCTATTCAGCTTTTCAAGTTGTTTTAGAAAGGGAAACCTTGATCTTGTTCAAGGTTACGCCTTTTGTGTAACGCTATTTGTTTGTGGTGGAGGTGGTGTTGCGGTCGGTCGTCTGCTATTTCACGTTTTTTTTGTTTTAGTTTCTTGAGTCAGTATTTTTAACAGACAACATATGGATGTATATAGGTAGCTGTGTAATATGTTAATGATTACAGCAATAAAAAATGGACGCTTGTCTGTTTAATAGCGACAGTGGCACTGAGGAAAGATATTTGTTGCATCAATTCATGTAACTGATGCAGTAATGATGATGATGATGATGATGATGACTGTAGATTTTTTATTTGTAACACAAACCCAGACTGGTAGCAAATTAAAAAAGTGTGAGGCTACCACTCTGAACTAAGATCTGAGCTAATTATTACAAAATCAAACTTTTTTTGCATCAGCTACTAGCAAAATTTAACAAGCAGAAGTAAAATTAGTTTGTCCCTTTTGTTCTTAAATAACTTTTTTTCTCTAAAGCACCGTGGCATTGGTCATTGAAAGAAAATCGACAAAATAATGTGTTATGCATTATCATCGTCTTTTAAAAAGGGACATTTAATAATTAGAATAAGTTTGACCGTATTCTAACAGTTTATTAATGACATGATTTCTTTTAAACCTGTTCATTATTACCCCCGATAGTCAATGAGCCAAGGAATTATTAATGTCTGTATATCACTTCACTTAATTATTATTATTTTGAATTGCTACAGAGAAACGAGTTATGTGTAACAAAAAAATGACATCATGAGTCATGAACAAAAGCTTAGTATAATTGCAGTTTTGCGCGGACTTTTTTTATGAGATTGATATATGGCCAATTTCTGATATAATCATTCTTCTTCAGTGAGTCAGAAGGAGACACGGGGTTATCAAATACACCTGTGTTTTTATTAGCAGTTGTTGAGGTATTGGTCACACACACAGAACACTGCCCCTGCCCTGCCTAAATTTTGACAATCAAGATCATTCATCAAACTGTTGAGCTATGTGATGCAAAAGTATTGACGTAGCAAATGCCAAAATAGTAATGAATCTGCCAATTTGCCCTTGTTTAATAGGTATATAAAACTGAAGGTGCATGTTGACCATTAACGCGACATGTTGTCAAAATCTATATTACCTACTTTTATTACTAGTACAGTAGTAGGTGCGAGTGTGCGATATATCTGATCTTGTGTAATTAAGATGCAATCAAATAAGGGTCAGAACAAATCGGTTAGAAAATAACTCAGCACTCTTAATTTCAGAAGTGGCATAACTATTAGCAGTGCATACTAATTAGGCTGGTGTCAGACTAGTTAAAAATTAATCAAGTAGCACCAGACGATTTTTGATTTACATAACCGAGCATCGACTTTTTACAAAATCCCCCCCTCCTTTTTTCAAACATATAGCTTATCGAACCAAACGGTTTTTAATCTTTGAAATTATTCCAAAAAGTTTAAACTTGCAAATCTTGCAAACAACGGAGATTGGCTTTAAATGTTTTGTCCCTTGTGGTAAAAATACACAACGTTGACGATGGCTGAGATTGTGGTGTACAAAAAAAATGGAATGGATAGTTTTTTACCACCGCTTCGCACTGTTTTTCATCGAAATTTCATTCATGAATCATGAACACGACTTGGTTTTTGTCAAGATGTGTTCGAGGCGATAAAGGCGAAGCAATGATGTTCGTTGGTTGATGCTTATTAGTTATTAGTGAATAGGTAAATGGCGTGAGAGGCCTTTTTACTTACTAATTAAGTAATTATCATTCATCAAAATGGTCATGCACGTTAATATATTGAACAAATAATTTGTTTATTTGGCAAGCGACGTTTGAAAATATTACAAATTAATATGAGTAGCGCTTTGGGTAGCAGGTGGTAAAATGCTACTGCACCTCAAGAAATAGTATTTCTCTCTCATGTGTTTAAAATAGCCATTAATTTTTAAAGACTTTTAATTTCATTGGTTAAACAACTTCAAGAAACCAATAAACTCAACAATGATGCCTCCAGCCCAATTCGTGTATGTCCTCACACGTCCTTATTTGTGTATTATTCCTTGAATTTTCGCAAAAGTTGAATCTTTCTGATAAAAGCATCTAATCTTTGTCCAGCCAAAAATGTATGCAATGCAATTATTTTTGACAAAATGATTATTCCCTTCCATTAATATAAATTGAGGACATTCGGGCAAGGCATTGTCGATAAACATCTGAATTTCCTTAAGTTTTGTCTTTCCAGAAGCAGAGGCGTGTCCGACGATTAAGAGTTTTTTTTTAGCAAAAGAACTGTTAAACAGGAAGATATATTTAGAAGTTGACCTATTTCATAACTGCAGGCATATATAAGACCTATAATGCCATAAAGATAACAGCAATAATTGTAGGCTTAAAGTTCATAACAATAAATAACATGCATGTCCGCATACAACATCAGAACTCAGAGAACTGATCTTGCATTATATCGTCAATCGCATCGCTTGGCATTGTAAAAAAGTACCTGAGAATTTAAGGGCATAAGGTACACAGAACCAGAAATACCAACATCAACATAAAAAATATCACGTAGTAAATAGCATTTCATTCATTCATTCACTTAACTCAGCCGCACATGATTATGATAATTCGATGTCGTATAGCAAGTGAAATGAAACCAACACTAGAATAGTATCGAACAAAAAAATAAATCAATAAATTTCAAAGCAATCGATCCAAATGTCACAACAAAATCAATGCTACGAAAATTGCGAAAGATGAATTACAAATTACCTTATATAAATGCTAATGATATATTTTTAGAAGTATTTTTAATATATTCCACTAGAAAGGGGCCCGTTTCGTGCACTAAGTGCACGAAAAAATTCTTGCATACCCGGTAAATGATCTTTAAAATCCG
>JAQFZH010002339.1:0-16925 GCA_034695485.1 Entomobrya nivalis | reverse complement strand
AACAATGTTAATCATTATCATGTATCGAATCGTTTCAGCTCCGTCGTTATGATCGCTATTACAGCGGGTTTATTTCTTATAGAGTATTTCTTATAAATATATTATCGTTCGATTGTAAGCTGTAAATAAAAAAGTAAAACAAAAAATGTTTGTAAGCTGTTAGTATGTATATATTCACAATTGTTATTTACTTATTACAACAAATTTGACTAATTTAGGGTACCGAAATTTCTTGTAAGCACCAATAATTATTCCAAAGAATTTTGGAGAAATAATTTGATAACTCCTCCAATCGACAAACGTTTGACAACAATCTTTTTGAGTGTGTACCAATCGATTAACTGCAAATATGTAAAGCTAGATTTTCAATTGCAATAATTGTTACATGTACATTTTAAATCTTAAAAAGCTACATAATTCATACCAAATGTACCATTTATTTTTATTGCAAATAAATTTTGCCCAGCATTAAAAATACTTATTATAATAAAAATTTATTACTATGTTTAGTGTTATCGTGGCTACTCCATTCAGCATTTATGTATGTATCAATACTCGACATAAGCTGGAATACACAGTCTTATACTAATTGACTATTATAAACATATATAACATCTAAACAGCAAACAATATTATTTCTAACAAACTGAATCAAGTACAAAACTTAAAAGACGAATATAAGTCGATTTATTACCGGCAAGCTAAATTATTACAAACAACGAGGGAAAAGTTTACCTTTAAATCAAAATATAAAAATATTATAAGCTGCAGAAATGCTTTCAAATGATTTTCTCTTGAAACAAAATAACAGCACATTATAATAGCCAAATGTCATCTACAGCATCGTCTAAAGTTAACTCTAAGTGATCATCCGAATATCATTTCCAAAACGTAAAGGAAAACCTTTTCCCCTTCGATGACTGTCCATTCTTTGCATGTGGAGCAGATGACGAAGGAGATGTATCAAAAGATGGTTCAGAATAAATATGCTGACTTAAATTCAGACTACTGTTGTGTAATGTGGCTCTGGCAGTGTCTTTATCCAACCCAGGAAAACGTTCTTGCTCATCAAGCTCACGATATGAGATTATTTCTTTGGGTCGTCGTAGATCACTTCTTGAGCCACTACTGCAATTGGGTATATTGCATCCGTTAGAACTTTTCCCCGGTATTCTACTACAATCAAGGGGCATGGGCATTACTGGATGTCCAAGACGACGAGGACTTCCAGACGCTCCCATGTGAGGAGATGGATATCCAATCCTATCGCCACGGATTGGCTCCCTATCCATACCTCCACGGTTGGGACTCAAGCCAAGTGATGTACCAACCACCATTGACTTGTGATGTGGCATTGATGTATGTTCATCATCCATTGGACGCCACATTCCTCTAGATCGCATTCCATTTTCAACCCAGCGGTCCAAGCTATCTCTAGAGCCTGTCTTTGATCTACTCAATGATCTAAGCAAGCTTTCTCGCGAAAGTTGTCGTCTGTAACACGAATATTTATCAATTAAACCAATTCAGTAATAAAAATGAATTCTTTTCATGATGAATATACAAGTTACCTATAGTCAGCTTCGGCAGCTTCCCTTGAACGATAACCTTCGTCCAAGCTGTCATGTGACCGCTGCCTCACATACTGGTGATCAAGCTTCTCCCATTTTTGACGCACGCCTTCGAATCTTTCTCGTGAAAAGACGGGAGCTGGCGGGGGTGGATTGGACAAATCCGGTGACCTCTGACGTAGCTCTGGGCGCTTGGGTAATGGTGGAGGAACTGGCGATGCAGATGCTGATCCACGACGTGCAGGTGATTGATGCTGCTGCTGTGACTGTGGCGGAGCCCTATGATGAAGAGTTGAGTCAGCAGAGTGTGACCAGACTGGCCGAACCAAGAACTGAGAATTCTCGGTCACCACCAAATGACTTGGGTTCCAGTCTTCTTCTGAAAAAAAAAAACATTCGAAAAATAATTTAGATTATACTTCATAAAATATTGTCATAAAATGTTCCGCAATCGCAGAGTTGCATATGTACGCTCAACTTGCAGCAGTTCAACTTAGTGTGAAAAGTAGCACAAATAATTATTAAATATTTAGGTGACTATACACTTTTAGTACCTGCAATGCTTAAAGTTTATGTTATGTGTGAAATTGGTAAATTGAAGGGTGTGTCCAGAATAAAATTATCATCAAGTTATGTCTCTAATAATAATAATAAACCTACTTTTAGATTTGAAAATATATCTTCATATTCACATGCATGTGCAAACGCAATATTTCACAAGTACAAGTCATGGAGGTTCTAGTACAGTCCATAATTTTGGAAGTAAAAATAAATTATCGTATTTTATACATCCGTGTCAGTGTGTCTCGTGCAATAATCGTGTACAAAATACGCTGCCTAAAAGTACTTAATCAATCCAGCCTGACTTTTAATGAACCCTGGTAGCACATTTGCGCAATGATTTGCGCCGTTGCGTGATTGTGAATCATCGAAGATCAACAATGAGATGCCAAAAATTAAATCGCCAAAAATATTTAGTTAATTTTTATGATTTACATTGCGCAGACGACGAGAATGAAGTTTAGATGGTCCATTATGATTTTATTTCATTTCTAGATCTTAGTAATTTGCAATCAGATTTACTGTCTTGAATCTTGACCTACTTTTATTTACTTAATAGTAGCCCGAAGCTTATGGGGCAATGTACCGCAGTGATAAATTAACTATTTTCCAAATAGTAGCACATTGATATGTGCAATAAATTTATGTAAACTCACAATTTAATCGCTTTCCAAGCTCTTTAAAAGACTGATACATGATATAAATTTATCAGTAAAAAATTATTAATTGTTTGAAAATATGCATCAATGTTTATGCTTGCTTTCAAATGTCATTTTGGTTCTGGTTTTATAATATTACTAATTTATTATTATTAAACAACAACGCAATTTTCACGGATTATGGAATTGTGCAATTAATAATGAGAGTCTCGCAAGTGGTTAAGTTTATTTCCGTCATCATGGGTCAGTACTCAGTACGCAAGCTGAATTGTTTTATTGACTCAAGGAAAAACCTTTCAACGCATGCATATCGTCATATTATTATAATGAGTGTTGTGTCGTGCGTGGCCTCTGAAGGTTACAAATAAAGATACTATTTTCTAGGTTACAAATAAATATAAACCATCATGTGTGCACTCATAGTTTGTATGTATTTTGAATATAGTAATTGGGTACGACACATAGCTTCTTGTTGTTCGTGTGTAATACCTACCCCTATCATCACCATTGATAGTTAGTTACGTACAGGTAAAGTGAGATCATCGATCTACCGCACCTTCTTCAGTGAACCAATAATAAAAGCAAAATACTTTCTTTTCGATGATTTTTTAAAACCTGTTACCAGTTTCACCACAACTTCACTTCAACAATCCTCTTAAAATGATAACCATTCTGTCTTTTCTGTATGCTGAAATAAACTCACAATATATGATAATGGTACTTATTTGCTTCTCAGTCAATCGATTAATTTGAACCTGTGAAATGCAAGTGAAATGTGAAAACTTTCAAATTTGTTTTAAAAATAAATCGATTTTTTGCTAAATAAGTCGTACTCAGGAGTGGACATTTGATTTCGAATCCAATTAAATTTAACGCTCTTAAATTTTTAACCCGTTCCTTTGTAAAAACGCTTTGATTGCCGAAACATCACTTAAAATTGTGAAATGCTAATTTAGCTAATTTTTGCCAATTTTTGAACACATAAATATTTTAATGCAGACAATATTAAAGTTTTGCCCCATAAATTCGCCACTTAACTATTGACTATAGAACAATGGAGTTGTATACTGGCAATGAATGCGCACTGAGAGTTTATAAAACATTTTTGAGGGTTAACGTCTGTTGCATTTAACAATTGTTCATCGCATCATGCATGTGGTCATTTTGTGCATTACTGATTTTGTCATGAATTCTACTTGAGTTTCTGTGGTATTTTTTAGAAATAAAAAAATCATGTAAGCAGTGAAAATATACTAGGCGAGGTAAATGTAGTAAAAAGACCAAATAATAATAATTTTTTTTTCTGTGACAAATCCAATAATAATAGCAAAATTACTAAAGATTATGCCTAAAAAATAAAATTGGATGACTAGCAGCTAAGTCTGGCTTACTTGCCGACGCGGCCATGTTGGCGACCATAATTTTGATAATGCCGTAAAAAATACATCGTGCAAAACCCTAGAGCATGAACATCATCACTACGGAAAAGAAGATGAGGCAAACATGATTAAGAAGATCCTATAATAATAAGAATAATAAACATAATGCAGAAAACCGAAAAGCTTTTGTTGGTGGTGTTATTTAAGATTTTTATTTGCCAGTAATGCTTGTAGCTAAAAAAAATTACTGGCTGTGAATTTTTTTTTGGCAATTTTCAACAATACGTGTTGTATGGGATATAGGATAATCAGTGTAGTACAATGAACCGCTGCCGATGGCTGATGGAAAATAAACAAGGTGGATATATGTTGGATGGATACAAGATGTACTGACAACGAGAAAGATGTACTAACGGAATAAGAACATAGACGTGAGAAGGGGAAAGAGAGGAAAATCCTTCACACAAGCCTAATTAGTGCCACTACTGTTGTTACTAAATTGCTACTGCCTCTTTGTTTCCTACTTTTTTTTATCAACAACAAATCATGGCATAAAAATTACCATTTTTTTACCTTCGAATGGGGACTACTTATTTTTATCTATAGGATTTCGTCAAATTTAATAGTTTGGGCTTAATTATAATTTTACTATTTTAGTTTAAAAATATCCATAAAATGAAATACTATCTTGTAATCTCCGCACAAATTGCAAAGGCACATACCTATATATAAGTACACACAGTACACAAGGTCACTAGACTAGATTAATGTTACGTTACGGCTACTGTAATCTTTTCTCTGGCCTATTTCGACTCCAAAGTTTTATGGTGCCATTATATTTCTCCACATTTTTTATTTTCATTACTTTTGACATGGCCAAAAAAGCTATTAAAAGATAAATCTGAAAATTGCATCAGCAGTAGCTTGGTATAAAAGCAAAGTTTACTCTTATATTAATGTGCTCACCTCATACAGAAAACATGCTTATATAAGGAATTCGCTTAAACGCTTTGTTTAACTCCATAATATATCAAAGTGTGAAGAATATATTATCGTTTGATATGTGTCGTTGGTGTTGCATTTGCGTGAATTTTAAACTGATTTGCATCGATGATAATGACATGATGGCGGTAAAAAGGGTAAATAACAACTTTTCTTACTGTCCATGTACAATAAACTATACACCATTTTACACTGCTTTTGTCAGGAATGTTACAGCTAAAACACGTAATGGTATAAACATAGCCTACGTGATTTAACCCTTATTTTTTTTCTTTAAAAAAATTGCCATTTTTATGTAAACTATTTTTGGTCATAGAGTACATGCCAAAACAACAAAGCGTCAAAAGCTCAACTAAAAAAATGGAGTTACAATTTTGACGTGGACAACCAAATCATCATCATCTTCGTCAAAGCATGAGATGATCATCTTCTTCGCCCATCACAACATCATCTTTTTTTTTATCAAAGAAGCTAATCTCTGTTATCTTTCTCCCTCTCTATAACTCTTCTTTTGTGCTTGTATATGATTTTGATTTTGTTTAGAGACGGTATCATCATCATCGTAATTGTAATAGGATGGTGGTATCATTATTATTATGATATGAGTGCAAAAGCTATGTGCAAATGTGCACTCAAACACACACACTCACGCAATATTTGTAACATCATTCCAATCCAAAGTAGTAAAGATACTTAAGGAAGAGATCCGACCAAAAAATAAAATCTGAGTATTACTTTTTTGTTGTTTTAGTTGTGTGGTGGTAGTGGTATGGTGGCATGCCATATAGATTGATATCTTGCCTCTCTTTTTTAGTGTATTCCTGTTTTCTTATAAATATTGTGTTTTTCAATTCATCTTCATTTCGGTTTTGCGTTTGAAGAAAAATGATGATGACGATGACGATGCTGATATTGCTGACTGAGATGATGATGATGATGACTATGTATTGTTGTACTTTTGTGGCTACAAAAAAAAGATGTGATTGGGTTTTGGGAGTACGATGACCCAAAAAAAGAGATATATAAACATCATGGTATCATTATTATTATTACCACATAATACAAAAGTAACGAAGGGTGAGCAGGCGCCTTTTACAATCTCCTTTTGTCTTCCTTTTGCTTAATCTAGCCAGCCAAACTAACAATATGGACATATAGCGTCATCATCGGCGGCAAAAGCAGAGCTTCACGTTTTTTTATTATTGTTTCTTATGCACAAAGCCGAAGAAGGTCTATAAAATATAATATTTTTTCTGTCGTCGGTGATAATAATCATCAAAGGAGTGAGTTGACGTGTACACAATCATATAACTCATGCAGCACAAAATGCACTTCTTAGACAGGACAGGACAGAAGCTCTGCTTTCGTATTATTTTCATAGAAATCATAAAAATCATCATAATGCACCTTGAACAGACAAATTGAATTACGAATTATCGCAAGAGGTTCAAATAAAATATCAATTTATTTTTTATTTTCCATAGAAGAACAAGCTATGAGTATGATAACTTTATGTTTCCCAAAGAAAAAAAGGGAATCTGACCGACAAGTTGCAATCAAAAGCTTGTTTATAGAATGTTAGAATAAAGTATAATTTAGCATGAGTAAAAACATTCATGTGAAGTATACCCATAATTAGAAGTTTTTTTTTGCAGGCACACTTGTAACACGCTTTGAAATAAATATATGTTTAATCACAGAAGACCTTTCAATTTTTGCAAATATTTGTAACATCATCCATTTTGTAGGATAACTTGTATGCATAATTTGCGCTGATTTCAACTTGGAAACTTGACACAAATGAAGACGCTCTGCAATGCAACGATGGCGTATGCTTTGGTAATATTCTATTAGCTGAGCTGTAATAGTACCTAACATCTTGACGTGCACTTGTCCCATTTGTCAAGTCATCATGGTGACTGCCATGACCAATACAAATAATTGCAAGAAGCCTTTTAAATTTTCTATTAATTCTGTCTGAATACGACCATAATGTTTAAAAAATAAATCAATCATTCATATCAGGATTTCGCAATCCTCTATCATCAAACATCGAATTCATTTTTAATTGACGTCTGTAGCGTCATAATGACAGGTGCGTAAAAATTAGTTATCATATCACAATCAAAAGTCAATTTTCCTATGCATTACTCCACAAAATCCAAAGTCATTGCCCTTTTTAAATGTTTTTCTCTCTTTCATTTCGCTACATATTTTCAATTACACCTGTAGAATAATTTTTTACAAAAACTAAACAAAAAATTGGAAGCGCCTGCTACTGATTAAAGGGAAACGGAAATATCCACACGAACGATTTTAGTAAAAAACCAAACAACTGCAAGCCAGCATAACAATGATGAATGATAAATTATTGTGAGTAATGTTGTGGAATGGTATCTTCTTCTTGGATATTATTGTGTAACACCTGTGTGTACTTTCCAAAAGGTGAGCTCTTCCGCTGTTTTTTTGCTTGCACCCATTGCTCCTCTAGCAGAACGCCACATAACATACATGGTCTACTGAACAACAGGTGCAAGCAAACAAAACGCAGACTTCTGTTTTATTATCAGTGGCAAATGCCATGGCATAATATCTTGGCGAATACACTGTCTTAGGTTGGTTTGGTAACATGTAATTTTATAATTACCTCAGCATCTGGAATCTTTGGTAATAGTTATACTTACATGTCGGAAGGATGCTATGTACACGAATGAATTAGTGTAGCGCAGTTTTCAGGGGAACAAAATGCTTGGAATTCGTCATAGTTAATTTTAACATATTAATATTCATTCCTTGATCTTGTTGCATATAACTTGTAAAAAAAAAATCCTGACTGCGTTTCATCCAATTCCACTCGTTCATTTTTTTTCTTTCAAAAAATAAAAATGAAAGTAGACGGAATCTCCTTCGGCAAACAATAGAAATCAACGGTTTCACTGCCAAGAGTGCCAATAAACCTACACAACAATGAAATGGATGCCTGTGTATGTGTAGTGTACCTGTATCAAGCATTAAAAATCTCAAAGAACCTTGCATTCATCAGGAACGATGATGATCATATCAAGATCATGATGACGAATATCGAGAACGCTATCACTTCATCTCATATGAGGAACATGTTACGTGGGTGCCAACAAGGAATCAGAATCACACACTGTAAATCTAACCACTACTACTGCATTCAACTCTATTCACAGTTGTAATACTACTATATGTATGGTATGAAATTATGTAAACAATCTAAGGATTTTAATGTCTCTATTTCTTTCAAAGAGAAGAGAATAAGAAAGAAACAGGATACATTATTTTCTGTCGTTACAGTTACATCATACAATAACCTTCAATTAATATATTGCGCCTGCACTTGATAAGGTTACCGATGTCGATCATCCGCTTATATTATTGCATTGTACTTATTTTTTTAAGAGCTTTACTATTTTTATGTCTTGTGAATCGGCATTGAATTTTTTTGTGTCTGTAATCTTTCATAGTCCTTTGAAAAAAACCCACTCGTTTAATATTAATACATAAAATATAAGTTCATATGAACTTAATGTAATAATACAAGTAGTAAATTACAACTAGTTCGTCAGTATAGTGCTGAGCTGAAAGTCAATACAAACTAGCGCACAAACAAACTACAGGCCAATATCCAAGAGAGAGAGAGAGAGCGCGGATTCTTTCAACACAACCATATCACAATCAAGTTATGGTTAAAATTACAATTAGACCAGAAGAAAGTAAGCAAGCACACACACGTGCAATCAAAATTATGTGTATCCTCTCAAAGTACTGGTTAAACAAGTACAAAGATTGTAGTCAATGAAAAACCTTTTTATGAGTTTTCTTTTACAAGAAATGTATGCAATTTGAATAGATAACTGGAATGTCTTGCATTCCCCGCCGAAGAATACTAAATTGACTGTTAAGAGCCAAGCTAAAGACGTGCCTTTATTGCTTGCGGAAATCAACGTTAGACCTTTTAGTAATTTTCACAAAATACATTACACATCATACACACATAACGACGATCATCAATTCAAATCAATTTTGATTGAGTATATTCATCCCTATTAGCCAATACTATTCATCAAGAAAATTACCTTTTCAATTCTTCTAGTTTGAGCTATTCAGCTATGCTATGTACAAAAAAACTAATCAAATTCTGATGACATCTAAATTTATTCTTATCATAATGAAATAAGAAGGTACGAAGCGTTTATAAATTGCAGTTTTCCTAGTTGTCATTGTGTACTCTATAAGGCAAAAAAAAATTTTTGCTCTGGGTACAGACAAGAATTTTAGATGTTTGTAAGCACATTTTTTTGAAGCATAGATGAGAGAAGACATTCATAAGGTGACTATCTGACCATGACAAAATGCAAAACATGCACCAATTTGCACTTCATAAAGATGATTACATAACTGGACTTTTGGTTTAAAATTACTCCATTTTAATATATTTCCTTAAAAATATTGTACAACCATATGTTTGACTAATGTGATGTGAAGAAAATCTGCATTGCACTTCAATGAAATGTTGTAATACATTCTTTTAGAATCATGGCCAGCTGCATTGTATGAAATGAAATGCGCAATTTATCTTTTGACTATAAAATAGCAAGCAGCGAGTGATAGTTGAATAAAAACTGAAAAACTTGGTTTGTCAGTGTGTGTCAGTAATTTAAGAAGTCTATTCAATGTGTACTCATTCTTCACCAAACCACCATGCATCTTCCATCTTCAATGATTATGAAGTTAGCTTCATTGGCATTTATGTAAATTTTTTTAAGCTTACAAAAGGACTTTTTGTGACTTTACATTTTTGTGTATGTACTGTGGTAATAATGTTATTATGGCACAGCGATTCACTACACGTCAAAAAGGAAGGGTGAATAAATGGAAGGGAGCACGCAACAAACAACAGCTAAAAAATTATAAAACTCAATAACGCTCTGGGTGGTGTGGTTGTTAGGATAACGGCTTGCGGAGATGACGATGATGGCGGGGACTGTGCTGTCAAATATGAATTTTAACGCTCAACTTATTACGTGTCCTGTCTAAAAAAGTATGAACAGTTAAAATGCACACGACACAATGCCACAGTCAACCACACACATGCTTATGATTATGCAACCACGATTACTATTGTTATCGTCCCAGTATAATTATTCTTGTTGGCAGTAAAATCACCTTTTCAACTTTACCACTTGGCAAATCAGTGTAACATGTGAAGTCATGGGTTAGCTGCAATTCTGCGGCCAAAAGTGTACAAAAAAGATTTTACCTGAGATGGGTCCTCATTTGTTATTATAAATTTTTTCCATCGATGCAACAACTTCAAATTTTTACAATAAAATGCAACATGAGCATACATATGTCATTTATTGGGTTTCTCAATGCAAACGCATGTCATTATGCACTAAAAAGCCATTAAAAAATCGCATTAAAAAATCTAAACAAGACATACCCTCTGAAGACGATGGCACAGCAGTGTTTTCCATTAGAGCTTCATGAATTGGACTGCAGTTATCCTCTGTCGACCCAATCCCACTTGAACGGCCGCAAGACTCTTGCTCTCGAGATGCATAAGATCTTCTATTTCCAGATGCACCAACAACCGCAGGGTTGGAGCAACGTCTTGACTCGATTCCAGTCAGATTGCCCCGTTGACGATGTATTGTATCGTAGTCGCGTGGTGGAAACAGCAAAGGGGTGTTTTTCTTCCTTGCACTCAGCTTCTCTCGTAGCTCAGCAGCCAAAGAGTCATACAAAGTGGCTATCCTGTCAGAAGTTAGGTTGGATGCTCCAGAACCCGATCCAAATCCCCTATCAGAATTTTCCGAAGATTCGGAGTTTCTGCAGTCGAATTCCGGGGTACCACGATCCCGGCCCTTCGACATTAGTCCTTTAGTTTGAAGTCTTGACTCAATGTCCTTAAACTTTTGCTGGTTATCCTCACGGTTTACCAACATTTCCAATTGTTCTTTTAGAACTGCAGCAGTTTCCGGCGAATCACATCTAAAAAATATTAAGCATAGAGACGCTAAGTAATGTTGCACATGAATAGAATATATTTTATTTCCTCCTATGCCTTTTTAAGTATGATTCACTCTGAAAAACGGATTTTCGAATTCATCTACTAAAAGAGACGGAATGAACAAAAGCCTAAATTTCTCTTTTAGTCTCATTTTTTAGACAACGAAATCATCATGTATTTGTACCATGCATACCTACCAATTATTTGTTACATGCTTTAGTTATTGTAAGTAAGGAGCGCAACGTGCTTTAAAGCCAGTCATAAATTCAACTTCCCTTGTTCCTATTGTCATCGAAAACAACAAATGTGTTGTTTCAAGAGAAAAACTTCCCATTGAGATCGTTATTACTGCTAATATTATTATTGTTAATGTTTTGTTTAAACAAGAGCTTATTTTAATTACAACGCTTAAGTCATTTAGTAATACGGTCTGTATGAGAAAGCTTGAGAATCAAAAATGTCAGATAAAAATTCAATACATTCTAAACAAAAGAAAACGGAAGTTAAAAAAAATTCACATCGCCAACTTTCCGTCCATCATCAACATGTAATTTTTTTTCTCTACTTTTGTGTTTTACACGTAAAGCCATATAAAGTAAATAATATAAATTACTTTTGTGAAGATACAGACAAACTTAAATGCAAATGCGACTACGATATTCTGTTGCCTACACTGATTGTTGGCATTCCATTAATCTATTTCATATTTAGTTGCTACAACAGACCAAACAATCGTTTCAAAAAACAAATTTAGTTTGTCATAAGCAACTTACAGTGATAAAAAAATCTATCTAAAAATCCTACAAGAACAACATGGGTACTTATTAAAATGCTCACATTTAACAATGGAAATACGTGTGTAGTGTAAAAAGGTGATAATGACTATAATGCGCTATAAAATTAAAGATTGTAGAAATATTTATCTGTTCTCTGTACGCCATTGTTTAGCATGTTGTTATATGAACCATATCTGTTTTTTTAGTGCAGTGCAAAGAGTCAAACTTTTTGTTATGACATGTTATAATATTTTAACATTTGGTGGACTAAAATGATGCATCATCTTCTTCCACCAACATTTTAGCGCAATTTCAGAAAAGAGAAATCTTACAAAAAACAATGCAGACAAGTTACATATATTCTGTTCATGAATACATAAGCTTTGATTGTTAACCAATCAAAAAAATTGTTATTGGGGAGATACGGACATAATACTGCAAAAAGGATTTTTGTATAGTTGCATGTTGTATGACATGAGTATTGTGCACAGATGTAATTTACAAAATTCTTGTGTTTTCTTGTTTTGAAAGGATGCGCGTCTTATTGTTGATTGTATTACACTAGTCATTCTACATGAAAATAATAAAAAGAGGCTGTAAACTATAAAAGATGAATTGCTTACCTGTAGCAATGAACGTGAACCGGGCATTTTGTGTCGGGATTGTAGAGCAGAAGAATGCAGGACACTACATCATCATTTGGAGGTGGTGCTTGAACCACGCAAGTTATGGCATGATGAGGGATGAAGTGTTTTTCAGTGGGATTGTTGGCATCCGATCCACTACTCGCTCCAACCATACGCTGATTGCAGGGAATAATCTTTAATCCTTTCCCACTAACTTGAAGGGTCACTTTCAATGCTTGCATGCGTGACTCTTGTGACACAAAATATTGTAGAACGGGCTCAATATAGTGGGTTCCCCGTAATCCTTTACTTTCCTTTGCCCCGAGAAAGAGGACATAGTAAGAGGATTTCTTCATTTCCACCATGCTTACTGGCATTTTTTCCATTATTAATTTAAGTGTACTTTAAAAGTACCGCACGCGTATTTTGTAGATTAAAATTTCTGAAAAGTGAGTCGCCCGACTTTCCTCGCGAGATTCTCAAACGTCACTGATCTCAAAACGAAAAGATTCCGTTGATAGAAATAGTTTATCTGAAAACACAATAAAAAAGTCTTGTTAATATTTTTCGTTGCTAGAATTTATTCTTTTAGTATTTCAATTAAACTTCCGGTGATGACTAAGCTAATATCTGCAGATGCACAACGCATTACATACTACACTTCTTTATTAATTTTCTGGGACAGTATATCATCAAAACATTAAAATTATTTAAAAACCCAACCTGAAAACAAGCTTTTATAACAGAACAGCTTTTTTTTTTTAAATTAAGTGTGTCAACAAAAATTTTGCCTTTGTTTTTTCGTGTTGTTATTTTCGTTATTAAAACTGAAAATTGATAGGAAATCAACGTTGAAGCGATTGGTGATATGATTTAAAATAAGTAGATTTGTTTAAATCACAAAGGCTAAAAAAGAGTGGAAGAGAGACAGAGAGAGAGAGTGACAAAAGCAGGGCTTCATTCACACCGCAGGTCGGAAGAAGAATGGACAATTTTGAGCCAGGGAAAGCTTGATTGGGAGAGAAGTAGCAATATTTTATGGCCTATAAACCGGGATTTAACGAGGTGGCAAATGTACAAATATGCTTGAAAAATCCTCATGTAATACACTTATGTATATTTGGATGCTACACACGGAATAGAGGACAACAAACTCCACAAAATACGTACATATCTTCGCACTACTGAAAATTGCAAATAATTTTCTGTCAACAGGCTACTTCCATCTAGAAATTAAAAAAACACAAAACGGCTCAACTCAACCCTTTCCTCCTATATTGGAATATTTCAAGTAGTAATTACTTATTGAAGGATTTCCCGTGTAGTGCGAAAGCGATTACATTGAGAAGCATTCTCATTTACATTTAGATGCAGGATTTGCTCAATATTATGTGTTTCCTCAGTTTCGAAACGTAAAGACGCCATCGAAATATTGAGAACCTTTAAAACTGCCCTAAGCAACGAAAATGAAATGGAACTACTTCAAATGCATGACAAGTTGAGAAGAAGGAGATGCATAAAACTCAAGTCTTAAATTTTTCGCTCCATCGCAAACATAACTCGTAAAGTTTTTGCTCGCACGCCTACATTATCCGCTATTTAATTTCAAGTGCTTTTAAGCAGTAAACAAGATGACATGCCACCGAAACCAAATAAAACGTATTGCATGGACGATTCTGGAGTGCAGTTAATTTGATTAGAACTTGAGTGATGAAACCAGTTAAACGGATATGTGCATTAGTAAGTACGTATGAATGTGCAAGAATACATATATGTATTATATGATGGCTATGACCACATGGTAAACTGAAACTTTTTATGTAAACTTATTACTGTATGTACATAAACCGTTAATTCTTTACGTGCAGCTCATGTAACCGATTCCATAAGTAACAAAACAACTCCGAAAAACCTTACAAGACAACGTGACGTAATCATTAAATAAAATTTAATCAAACAAGTGCAATGAGGTAACAATTTTTTTTAGCTTCCATTTATCTATCATCTTGCGAAATATGGGGAAAAGTTGGAGAGAAACCTGCTTCCGACCCCTCTCGTTTTTATATCTAATTGACTTCACATACGATAGTGCGAAAAAAAACTTTGAGGAAAGTATTTGCATTTTACGCTATTGTGAACTTATTAATTATTTTCACAATACAACTTCAACTTACAAACAAATTGGCACACACCTGGATCAAAAGAAAGTGGAAAAAATTGTGATGGAAATATAAAAGATAAAAAGACATTTCACATTAGCACTCATGCATATTCAAAAAAATGTTCATGAGTTCACATGTTTCAAATAATTCAAGCGAGTAATAAAAATAGCAAAGTAATAAATTGTTGACTATACACTATATGCAAAAACAATACGGCAGTTAATTACTTGCAAAACTAATATTCAATCCATATTTCAATAGACATTTATTACTGCACTTAACAGTCTGAGTATAAATATTTATACCATACCTTGCTAGAGACACCTGTGTGATAAAACTTCTCATAATAGCCTCCGCGGATTTAACCGAGATGGGTTCATTTCCCTGCTCAGCCAAGCCAACATACATACATATATAAATACGCATATAATAGTGCATTTTCTAAGGGTTGTAGCCCAAGACCATCAGCTGTTTGCAGCTGCTCGCAGATTATTATTTTAAAAACTTAAATTTAAATTAATTATACAACAAAAAAACTAAATTAATCAACCTATGGGGAACTGGATTAATTGTCACTGGTGTGAGCTCTACGCTTTATTAATTAAACTGGAAATTGAAGTCACTGATTAATTTAAAGCTGCTCACACCAGCCTGACACATAGTCAGGCAAGTAAACAAAGAAAGCAATATCATGTGTTTTTATAAAATTTTAACTATAAGACGGTAAACTACCTTTTGTAAATTTTATTTTACGATGGACCACGACATACAACCACCGGTATTAACGCCATTTTATGACGAAACGATTATCTATGGTTACTTCCATCCACCGGACCTGCAAATTGAAGTACAAATATCTTCATTCGGATTGCAGACCATTATTGAAGTACCAGAAGAATATTTTAATGATGACGAGTCATATGAGAGAAGCAATGTGCAAGTTACTACTTGTAGTGATGAACAATTAATGGGCAAAGGGTTAAAGTTCGCCCACATCAACATAAATGGAATTAAATCAAAATGGGAGGAAATCCAAGCTATACTAAACTCTGAAAGGAATTTAGTGTTTTTTGGCATAACAGAATCCAAGTTAGATCCAGATCGTGATATCACTTCAATGTATAACATTAAAAACTATAATTTATACAGATCTGATAGGCTTATCAAAGAAGGAGGAGGAACAATGATATACATACATGATAAATGGAACAGTGAACAATGTGATGTAAAGTGTTACTTGCCTCCATTAATAGAATGTAGTGTGTTCAGAATTTCGAACACAGGTGTCAGCGAAAAAATAATATGTATTCTGTACATTCCACCTGACATACCAAAAGACACGGTAATAGTATTCCTAGGGGAACTATTTAGTTATCTACGTTCGTTTGAAAAAGAAGTTATTGTTATGGGCGATATAAATATTGACTATCTAGCAAAAAGTAGGATTTCAGCGGACCTTAAACGATTACTGACAGAATATAATCTAAATCAAATGATTCAAACTCCAACTAGAATTGCTACACGTAGTGAGAAAAGTGAAGGAGTAAACAGATTAATTACTAGTGCATCTTTAATTGATCACATATACACAAGTATCTCAAAGGAGAATTTGACCTTTAATAATATACCATTTGGTGGATCTGATCATCATTTGGTATATTTAGTATTCATGAAGCAAAAATTAGTTATGGAACGAAAAGTTCTTGAGTTCAGGTGCTTTCGAAAAATAAACGGTGAAAGTTTTCAAATGGACATAGAAAAGGTTGACTGGTCATTTTTGAATGACCCACGAGGAGTTAACGACAGTGTAAGAAATTTTGAGAATGCAATTTTAAATGTGTTAGACCAACATGCGCCAATCAAAAGAAAGGCTATCAAGGGAACTAATGTACCATGGTTTACTAATGAAATATTTCAAATGTGCAAAGATAGGGATGCAGCAAAAAGAGTAGCATGCAAAAACAGAATCTGAATGGAAATATTATACTAGATTACGCAACGCAGTCAATTCTAAACTAAGATGTGCGAAGCGTGAATATTTCAGGAAAAAGTTTTCAAGTACTAGTGACTCTACATCTATATGGGCTTTAATGGACGAGCTTATTAGTTTTAAATTAAAGAAATCCATCCCACTTAGAAAAATAATTAC
>JAQFZH010002338.1:0-16936 GCA_034695485.1 Entomobrya nivalis | reverse complement strand
AACAGAAAACATGAGCAACTTAAAGTATTTATAATTACATGCAAAAGTCATCTTGATCATCACGATAATTTAGTGAGCTACATGCTACATGTTAGGTAGTGGGATGAAAATAGGACGATATGAGAATTCATTTGGGGTAAAAAAAGAGCATAATATTACTATCCCACGTATGTAAATGATATAAAGACAGTACATTATGTTGACGAAATTTTACCCGACACTTTTTGCAGTCGTCCGTCGGAAGAAAAGAAGGTTTATTTAATTTTAAGGTAGTTGTATTTCACATAATAACTTGCAATTATGTACACTGTCTGTCTGTCGGTGTCTGCTTGCTTGTCTACTCAACTCTAATAATTTTTTTCGCAACTATTACATCAACAAAAGTCACACTATTTTTACTTAGTTTGCATAATATTTTTGTCTATAGTCGAGCTGTACGCACTAACAACATCTTTCTCACCCATGCAATGATGTGATCATTATGGTTTTGCTGGTTATATGGTCTATCTATTTTACATTGCCTGTCAGCTCTACCGACACCACTACACCGCCATCACCGCATCGGCATTAGAGCTTCATACCGAATACCGACACAGGAAGAAAGTTTAATGTGACTCATAGAATAAAAAAGTAAAGCTAGTCTCTATTCTCTATCTCCCAGTCACAAGTCAGTCATGTAGTATAAAAAACCGCTTTGAGCGATCTCAAGAAAACGCACCAGCCAGCCAGCCTTTTATATTCCTCTCCTTTTCCCCGTTTATCATCCTCTTTTTCTCAATCTCTCGACTCCCTCTTCCTCAAAACAGACATGCATAAATAATATTTTTACTTAAGCAGTTTGTGTGTTATGATGAATACCTTAACAAAATATACACAGCTTGTAGAAGCTTACAAAAATACATACATACTTCTTTTTCTTTTGATTTTTTTAGCTGTGGTGATGAGCGGTTTTGGTTTTCCTTTTTTTGCAAATTCATAAAAATCTGTGGAGAGGTTTGACGCAACAACCACTGCCAGATTAAATGCTTTGATATGATGATATCTTGGTATTTCATTGCAATACTTTTATTATAATATCTTAATATCAATCTTTTGCATTTACCTACACTGCTTGTATGAAACTGTTTCTTACAACTAGAACGACAAAATTGCGCATTGGTGAAATAGATCTACGTAAATCCCTCAAGACAACGTTTCCTGTGTGAGAACATGACGTGCTTTTAGCCCAAGATTTGTTCTTCCTCTTCCTCCTTACGTATGTATGTCTTCTCGCATGTTTAAGGAAAAAGTAAATACTAAAATTTACCCGTACTTGAAAGATAGCTCATCTTTTAGCTGGCAGTTTATATAGTTTCCTCAAAATGTAAAATCAAAAAGAAAACTACAAAAATTGGGTTTCTCTCTGAGAGATGGAGAGATTCCACTTTGTTCTGACGCAAATTGTAGATAATGCACGTGTTTTACTCAAGCGAAATGATGATTTACATAATAAGTAATCTTGTACACATCTCAAAGGAAATTGAGTAATATGCATATCAACTACATACGTAGGACGACTATGTTGTTCCTTTGGGTTGGTTGATAGAATATCACAGGGACCTTTTGAAATTAATTGCATTTTAATCAGTGGGAAAATACCAGGCGAGGGAAAATGGGATTGTCAAGAGCAGGTGGAACGTGTGGAGTGTATATTATTTGAGTGTGCGGCGCTGGTTTACCATCACCCAACCAAACCACCTGCGACCTGACCTTTAAAAGCATGCGGAATTCCCATTACGGAAATCGGAGACATGATGAGACCAAGGATTACGACGGGGTTTTGTACAAAAGACAATACACACAATATGAGCCATTATAAAAAATATAAATGAAAGTTTCCACTTTTATTATTTTGGTAAAACAATACTGTCAACCCTCAAAACGCCACAAAGGAGCCACTTTAGGCAATTGTTTTTGGGTTCTTTGATTCTCTCTCTTCCGGTTTCTCTAGAGAGTTTCTAAAGGACTAATAAAATTTAACCAGTAAAGGATAGTATAAAAACCACTTTGTCAATAGTAGTTTTTACAAAGTGAATGAATATTAGAGAGCCCACTTGCCAAAGTGGTTATTTTAGGTATCTTTTTTATGAGACTACAAACGCTTGATGCAATCACGTTGAATGGGTAACTAAACTTCATCGAACAAAACAAATTGCCACTTGGCTCTCGTCTTCCTCTTTAACCATTTCATTATATTTATTCACAATTTTATTTGATTTTTTACTCCCTTTTACGTTATTGCCTCAAGATAATATGCATCTCTTTTACACAAGCACAAGTAATTCCGTGAAACCACTTAAAAAGCACAAGGATTACTACCCTTTGTCCTCTTGTGTGCCAGTTCACCTGTGAAAAATGGGGGAAGGAAAGATAAGGATTCGGGGCCAGTTGAGTCTGAGCCTTGCTGAATTGTAGCCAAAAGTTTTCTTTCCAAAGTATCTCTACATGAGAGAAAAAATGTTTAACCCGTAGGCTGTTCAATTAGAGGAAAACCGTCGTTTGCAAACAAATTTATTGATTTGAAGTGCTACTTCTTTTCCAATTCCAAATCTTTCAATGGAGAAAACCCCAAGTGTGCGTAGGCTCATCTTTTCCAATAGAACTTTTTTTTATCTAGACATGGGAAATAACTGGTAGTACGTTTCGTATTTGTGAAAAGAAATCTTGCCAAGCTTGAAGTTCTTATTTACTTATACTCTCTTGGATATTACAAATCTATGCGTATCTTGAGAGAGTTGGCAAAAGGCAAGGGAAAAAATGAAAGATTCAGCTCACAGTCAGCAATTTTAAGGGAACGTATTGCATGAAAAACTGCTGTAATCGAAATGTATTGAAATTCATGAGAAAATCTAGCAAAATCCTGCCAAAGCAGAGTTGCGTTTTCCTGTGCTGATTTCATCTTCCAGGATTATCAAAACCATTTTCCCATACGCACAAGTACATAAAAGGTATGACATACTTATACATACATACCTTGTTTTTGATTTGGATACCACATAAATCGGATGACTGCCCTTTTTGCCAGTTAAAAGGAATACAAAACTTTCAGCTGAATTTTAATATGGTTAATGGTCTTCTCTAAAATAAATTGGGGAATATTTTTGTACATGGATCAACAAATTTTGTTACACAAACAACATGTTTTTTGCAAATGTTTCGCTCTTGATTTGTGCCAAAGCCTAGAGCTATACTCTTTTGAATTTGTGCGATTATGAGCACGAGGTTTTGTTGCTCCAATTCTACAATATCAATACTTTGAGTAAGTGGTTTTTCTCGACATGCCCCATGAATTTCACATCCATTGAAGTAAGCATTTGATGACAAGTACGTCATTTTATTCCTTTCATCATAATTTTCTTTCATTTTGATTGAAAGTGTGTTGAGGTTAAACTTTACAGAGACATACAGACCCTTTAAATTGGTAGTTAGTTTTGCAAACAAAATTACGTTTCGCGTCTGAAGAGACAAGTTACCTTTTCTTGCACCAGACAACATAATAGGTGGAGTGGAAGAAGAGACGAGAAAATTTATGCTATGCGGCAGCATTATTTTGTCGCCTTTTGATGGTAACTGCGTTTTGTATATTCCAAAATGCCACTGACAAGATGATGATAAACACAACGATGCCGACAACCACGACTACGTTGGTGTAATGTTGACAAAGGGAGGAAGAAGATTGTTAGTGTTTGGTTTTGGTGTTTCTTCTTCAGTTGCTCCTGCAAACTGCATTTTTTGTGTTGTGAGTTATAGCTTCTCTGGTGTTTTATCCTCACTGGACAGAAATACAAAAGAACTATACGCACAATACAAACACAGCCAAGTGACAAGAGTGAATTTTGTAGTTGACACGAGCGACATGACGCATTCCGTACATGAGCATGAGTGACATGCGGTTTTTAAGAGGAAGGTTTTTCTTGTGACTCTTGGTAATCCATCTTTCCTTTCATTTATTTACCTGGCGTACTCGGGATTTCTTTTCATGTTTTTTTCTTCCACTTTCCATCTTAATATTGGCGGATATCAGCGTGTTTAAGAGTTCAAAAGTTTCTTTTAATGAGAAAACATTGCTTAAAAGTGATACTATGTACTTACATTTTTGAGTGATGCTGCTATTCTGATGTAGCCTTTTTAAACTAGCAAATATGAGTGAAGGATAGATATGCATGTCACTGTCGTATTTTTAACGCATTCATATTCATGCTTGTTCTAGTAGCAAAGTGTAAATTTATAAGTTTACTTGTCATGTTTGGCTTGATCTGAATGGTTAACTATACAAAAATATTTTAGTTTGAATGTTTGCCGTGACCTAGCTTTTTAGAACAATATTATAAGCAACAACAGAAACAAAAGGATTCCCATGTATTACTCACGTTTACCGTTTAACGTGTAACTGAGTAATGATTGTTTTTAGGTTGACACGTTTCATTGGCTATCAAGAGTGTTGACTTTGAAATGATAGCTGGACATATACACTAATGCAAGCAATAAATCGGACAATTGTGTGTGTGGGTCTGCGTGTGCAGTCAAAACTGAGAAAAGGCTTTATAAACAAGCGAGTGTATAATTAATTATTATGTGATGCGATGAGATTGCATAAAAAATGTGGCAATGTGTGAGAAAGACAAATCACGGTATCGCATGCATGGACATGAATACCACCACATTTCCCAACAGTTACTCACACTTTTATTAACTTTTTGTTTGTTGTGGTGACTTCGACTTTGCATGGAATATGTATAGCCTATGAGAGTGGAGAAATAACTAAAACTGTCAGCTGCCACTATACGTCCCTATCCATGAAACATGAAAAACAAAAAACAAGAGCATTTTATTAAAAACTCCACCATTGTACTCGCCATTCATTACTGTTATCACTAAACTAGTACCACTGCATATTACGTAGCTATAGTAGGAAACAAAGTAAGTGTAGAAACACTAGTCGTCTCCGCTTGCTTTCACTTAACCAGGTTCACAGGCAGTCAGTCAGATAGATGGACAGTCTAATAATAAATAGCGTTTACTATTCCATTAAAGCTTTGATGATGATGACATGAGACTTTCCCTGCGTACGCGAATATTCTGTACGTTCTTCATTTCCCTTTCAGCTTTGGCTTTAATATTATACCGTAGAAGTTAAGTTGTGTGCCTCATGGAACTTTATGGAAATCCAATGAAGCTTATTGACGTCAAGTCAAGCATCGCAACTGAACTGCCTGACAATCTATTGCTGCTGTTGTTGTTTTGTGTGTACAAAGGCCTAAGCAAAGGAAAAGAGGGGGAATGTTGCTTTCTCCAAAAACATGTTTTAAGCTTCCCTTTCACTACTAACATCAGGTTTTTCTCTTATGCATGTGCACATATGTGAGAAGGATGAGTATAATAATAATATTTTTATTACTTGTGTATTATGATGCCTATATAACCATCAAGTCATTCTCATCGACATTATGAATATTATGATAGGAAAATAGTGAAGATTTATGCATTCAATTTTCTTGAAAAAGGGACTACGTAGGACTAAGAGTGAACATATTGCACATTTTATATGCACAACGCATAACATGGTGAATAGTGACACAATTTTGGGGGAAATGAATTTTAAGGGATGATGATGATAGACGTATTGGGTTATAAGAGGGACATTTCTAAATATTACAAGACAAAAGGGTTTCGTGACATTTTGTGATGGCAGAGAGTATAGAGGCAATTTTTGTAAAAGTGAGATTATTGAAAGGCTTTCTGTATGTATGTGGGAATGGCACAATGACATGAATTGAAGTTTGGCTTTGGTTGCGCCACGATGACATGATGTGGATGCCAAGTTGGCATTCCATATGAATCGTTCTTCTGTTATCTGACTAAATGCTCAAGTTTACTTTCATATGGCTTCCACATCCAAGTTTAGTGGAAAGAGGGCACAGAAAATAATCGATTGAATATAAGCGAAAGTCTGTAGATGAACGGGAAAGTTGAATAATGGATTTATGTGTGTATGTAACACAAGCTTTCCGCTAATTTCCAATGACTAGAAAGAAAATTATGACAAATGGCGATGAAAAGAGATCACAGTTCGCCGAGACAAGTTAGAAAAAAAGTAACAGACTAGTGGGAATAATTTGAGGAGGTGTGAATTCTGGAATGAAATGAAAGAAAATTGTGGCCTTGTTTATGGCTTCTTTTTTTAGAGTTGCGAAACTTGCGAATGAATCAACTTTTGTTTTTTCTTTAAAAAATGTTTTCATGCAATAACTATAAGCATTACTACTAGGAACACTGGGAACAGAGGAGACTATTGTTATATTTGGAGTGAAGTTGGTTTATTTCTAAGTTCTAAAAAATTATTAAACAAAGTTTACCCCCAAAATGGTATTAAGCATGTACGTAGACTCACATATTTGCTTTTAAATTTAAAAAAAATACAGTAGAATATCGTCTTATACAGCAAATTACATTTTATTTTGTGAGTAGGTAGTTTGTAATGTGAATGTAGTACTTGTAACGTAATAAAAAGTAGAGAAATGGATGGTTCGGGTCTGGAGGTGACACCAAGTGCGCTCGTATTTCAAACAAATTGCTTATCATCGTATAAATTCAGTGTTTTTGAGTTTTACTACGAACTGAGCAGTTATACGACATATGTATGCTCCTGGCCTCGTTTCTTCATAGCTTACACAATATTTTCTCCACTTTCTCCATGTCGCCCTTCTTATTTTTTTCTTTCTTCGTTTTGGGGTTTTACTTTCACCACCTCTGCCACCACAGCTTATACTTCTCCGGCTACAGCAATGTAAGAGAAGGAAATGAACTGTGATGTGATGCGAGGAGGATCAAAAACTTTTGTTATTGTTGTACTTATAGCACTGCTCACATCTTCACCCCACCCGCATAGCCAATGTATCATCTGTGGCCTTGAGTTTTCAGCAAAGTCTCTGGAGAGCCAGTCATCATTACATGAGCTTTCCATTGTTCCCACTTCTTCTTCTTTTGCTTCACATCTGTATGCACTGTATCGCCAGTTTTACTCTTTTGTTTCCACATTCGTTTCGTGTTGTTCTTTTCTGCAGGGAAACCCATTAAATAAACCGAGGAGATTTGTACATAGCTTTGCATAGCAGCATAAAAAATTACCTAAAAATAACCTTTTAGTCAATTAAAGTGAAAAACTTTTCCAGGAAAGTAAAAGATTAAAGAATTTTGCAATATTAGCCTTAATATACTTGGCATCTTTTTGCTTTAAGACAAACCAAAAAGGAGAATAAAAGGAAATAAAACAAGGAAAAGGCGTTAGCACCTCCAATAAAGTTCTTCCCTTCTTCATTTAACCACTACACTACATTTGTTGGCAGTTTACAGTACTCACAGCATGATGTCAGTTTCGTTCTGTAAGATTCAATAAACAAAACCACAAAAATATACGTAATTACATACACACACCGAAAGACTATCATATTAACACAAGCAGACAGACAGATAAGGCATAACAGTAACCGACAGGAAACAAGAACAAAACACACTTTTTGTCATTATTTTTTTGTCCAATAAAAAAAGTCCAATGCATATGTAGTAGCGTCTTTTTCCTGCCAATTTCTCTTGTTATTTTTCACTGCCCAGGAATAATCATCATACCAACAATATAACTAAAAGTATACAGAGAAAAAAAATCATTACAAGAAAAACTTTTGGGTCATCATCGGCTTACCAACGAGCATTATGACTCTGACTCTACTCATTTCAGTTTTTCCACGGGTTTTCTTACACTTGGTTGTAATTTCCTACATCCGCACGCAAGTAGACGTGGTATAATGATCAGAGTACTCAGCACCACCGTCGACGTCGGGGGACGTCGAAAGGAAACCTTAGAAAAATATACAATGCTCGCTCCTATCCGTCTCGCGTATAGTTTTGGAACAGGAGACATTGAACATGCATTTTGCCTTGTTAGTTTTTCTTGTATTTCCTTCCACACATTTATTGCTTCCTTCTCAGACGCACCTATCTGACTCATAGTTGAAATGTAGTAATATAGACAGGTAGGAAGTAAGCAATAATCATTTCATTCTTTCCAACATCATCATCCTACGTCTCATAATCATCAGCTATATCTATATTCTGAATATAACAATATACCAAAATATTTCAATAGTTTTTTTTCGTACACTTTCCAGCAAAACACCTTTTTTAGCCAGGCTTCTTGTAGACAAGTTGTGTTGATTCATTTGCCAAAAGCTGTTGTTTTAGCTTACTTTAAAAAGAAAAAATTGAAAGGAAATGGATTTATTACTGTGTGAGTGGAATGGGTCAGTGTACGTGTTGTTTCCGTCCCTCAACAGAACTAAAAAATAAAAAAAGTGAAACTTGAGGAATACAACATTAGAACATCTATACAACTCACAGTAATACATATAACAAGTTATGGGTAATAAAGATAGATGATTATGAGCATGATAAGTGTGTTTGTAGTTTGTAAGCAGAGAATCAGAGCAACAAGGGTTGGCAAACTTTTTCATCAGGTTTTCAGTGGGAAAGTACCACAAACGTGTTTTTCTATTTTTCAAATGTTTGCAAAATGGGATGAAAATAAAAAGATGATAAAAGAAAAAACGATTGTAAATACGCCAAGTATATGGGAGATACAAATACAGGCGGCTTGCAAAAGTTCCCACATTTAACAAAACAAACGGTATTTTGGGAAAAGGAAAAAGTAAAGCTGGTTGAGCATTCTTACAACAACTTGCAATAATAATAATATGAAAACCTATACATACATTTATCCTATGTCCATATTATAGTAGCATTTACGTGCACTTTTCTAAGGTTTCTTTTATTCCGATTCCATGAACTTATTTTTTGTTATTGCTATACATTATACATAATATGTACTTCTTTCATGAGTAAGCCTTGTGTTGTTCTCTAAATCACGAATGAAAATGCAAGCACTTTAGTGGATGGCGGATGGAAATATAGACTCCATAGGGTTTCAGTTGAATACGCATCAAGATGACATTGCCGCACAGACAAACTCATTTATATTTCATCAACAACCCAGTTACCTATTACTTTACTTTTGTGGTAATTAAAGGATAAACGTGATGAAATGGAAATAAAGAAATGAAATGTAACATGTTGTATGTTTTTTTCTCGCTGAAAAAGTCTAACCTAAATGTCCTTGGTTCTCCTTTGTCCGCTGTATAAAGAAAGCCATATTGACAACCAACCGCCATTTTCTTCGCAGTCGTCATCGTCAGGATTAACACGATGAAACCAAAAATTTTATTGCAGATATATTCAAGGTGATAAGTACATAAATTTAGGCTGACGAAGTGAACACAAAGAGTGACTACAGCTACATCGGATTAATTTGACTCTTACACGTAAAAGATAATGGGTGTTTTGTGTACCTAAGAAAATCGTTAATAGTAAAAGGACATGTAGTAAGAACGAAAAGCGTCTATTAACCCATTTTCGCTGACGTCAGTTGAATCCAAGCAGCACCCATCCCATAGTCCACACTGCTGCTCATCATCGTCATCACCACAAAAACAGAAGAGCTCCAAATTTAATCTGAAAATAAAAAGTTGAGAGACAAAAATGATTGGGATCACACAGCATCATCATCGTCATCATCACCGCTGTCCTTCCTCACAATCGCAAACAGTAGCAAAAGTGCGGTTACGTTTCAGTTTCATTAAAGGCTGCATTGCTGATACCGCTGTCTTTATATGCACCATACACCATACCACTTGTATGAATTATAGAGCTTGATGCATCAGCCAAGAAAAAAAATTGTAGCAAAATAATAGTAGTCAAAGATTATATTGCAAAGAGTAAAAAAATAAGTTTTATTCTTATTTTTGTTTGTTGCCTTATTTTTATTGGACAGTATGCCTTTCTATCTCTTTCTGTTCTGTGCGGCAGTGCATATTATTTTATTGTACACATTCGCCTTTCTACTGTGGCGTTTATTTTTTCTTCACCGACAACGCGACATTTTCCCCCTCTCAACAATATTGCATTGCACTCTCTACTACCAAAATAAATTTTGAGAGAGAAGAGCATTGAAAGATGATGAGACGACTGCGGCAACTGTTTTCAGCACAATCTAAAACAAGCCGTTTTTACACGTATCGAAAAAGTACACATTAGCTTGCTCTGTTGCTTTTTCCTTCTACTTAAAAAAAGAAAGAAATGTTTAAGATGGAACAGTGGCCAAGAAAATAAGAAGTGGAAAGATAGAAAAAAAATTGTCGTTGATATTTTGAGGATAAGCAGAATACAATGTTATATTACATGATAGATACATGCTTGTAGTACATTAGTTGGCATTAGAGAATATAGTATATTTTATGTATGTCCTCTTTACATTGGTCTCATTTTATTTTGAACTGATTTGGATGACGATCAGTAGGAGCAAAAAATAAGGTACAAGAATATCTACACATACACATTGTACTCATGCAATATTATCAAGACAACCTTGTTCTGTGGAGAAATTACATTTATTTAATTTAGCATTTACGTTTTCGACAATGTATGTACGGACGTCTGCAACTGTATTGTCGTGTTCTTTACTAGATCGGATTGAATAAGTAAATAAATTATTTGTTGAAAGATATTCGAACCTTTTTAGCAAGTAGATTAGATGATATTGAATGCATTACAGGCTCCAGAAAGAAACAAGAGAATAAGGGGGAAAGTTTGACTTGAGATAGGCAGCTAGCCATTCTACAATATAAAATGGAAATGTGAAGACATTTAAGTAAGTGCAAACTGACATTGTTATCCAAGCAGAAGCACTCGAACTCGACTACCTAGTCAAGTCGAGTCAGTCCATCTGCGGATTTTGTACTATTATGGGACAACTGTATTGTTACGAGAATGTCATGTCATGTGTGTATAGGTATGTGCCTTCTGGCTATGTAACTTTCATCCAAGCAAAACTGCGTTTCAAAGTGATTGAGAGAAAGTCATGTGTGTGTAGAGTTTAACTTTGTTGGGAGCTCGGTATAGTTATAGCTTATCGGAAGGAAACAAGACCAAACCACCACACAACCACCATACTGATCGTAAGAGCAAAAAGTTATATGGTGTTGGTGGTGGATAGGATGGTATGGTGGTTGGTCATTACGTATTGGTGGTGATGCCATGCATGGGATTGGGTGCTTCTACTTTTTGACTATTCACTACGTCAAGTGAACTGAGTGAGTAACCCGAAAAAGCCAAGCCACACTGCCCTAGAAATGCAACCAAGTCATAATGTCACTCCTTTTCCTTTTCGCTTCACTTTTAGCTAGATTTTTTTACACGTATCTGACCATAGTAGCCGCAGAGCCGCATAATAATAGAAGGGAAAAGAATTCAAAAGATTCACTTTTGTCTTTTCTCAGTTTTCCCAGTGAACCCATACAGCTACAGAGCAGAGTGTAATCTTTGTCTATTTACTCGGCATGTTAGACAGTTAGAAAAAGGGAAAATGAAAAATAGTGCAATTTACAATGTTCTTACAGCTATTTTGCTTTTATATCCTCTTTTTCCTTCGAGTAAGTGGGTCACGTAGTAGTTGTCTGAAGACAATAATATGTATGTATATTGCTTCACATATAGTTGTTACGGCTTATCTAAAATCCACACATGAAACAGTATTCACATAATTATTCCTTCAAAATAAGAAGGGACGATGAAAACGTTGTTGGAAATGATAGATATAGTTTTTACATAGTAGTCGCACAAAAATATATACATGTATGATTTTTAATGCAGCACAGTGATCTCGCAGTTCTCCTGCTACTACTATTAAAAGAATATATGGAAAAAGTATAGCAATTTAACGAAGAGAAAAAACTTGGCAAGCTTTCATTTTGGCTTTGGTTTCTTCTTCATCGTTTCAAATGAAATGTCTTTTCTTGTTGCTACATACTTTTATGCACTCGGTAACTTGTCTCTTGTGCCTGTAAAGATGCTGAGCTGTTGTTCTGCTTTAGAATTAGGATAATCATGACTATAACTATATTACAGTGATACGAAGAATGGCATGCAATTTTTTTGGAAGTTGTGTTGATTTGAAGGAGATCTGTAGCCTAAAGCTTATGCACAAAAACTATTATGAATTTAATAGGGACTTTGTGAACAAGACCATATAGCTAATATATGCGCATGTCTAGGAGAAGAAATTAAAAACATAAAATAAACCTTTCACAATTGAATAGCCAAAAGTAGAATCTGTGAAATAATATAATAAGCTTCTAAACAACACGTCAATAGAACGTAAAGCAAATTTTTAATCTCTCGGTTTGTTATACAAAAATTACGTGACTAATTTAAAAAATTCAATAAAAACATATTTACTCATGTTATATATGTTATATTTTACATAAAAGAATTTCAGAAATAAATTTTTTGTGTACGAATGTACAAACACCACAATACATTTCAGCATATCACCAAAGAAAAGTCTTTCCAGTTTTAATCTTCTTTACTAGTTTACCGTGAATTCAGCATAGTCAGTACACAAATCTTTTTTTCTTTTAGAAAGTATAACTGGGTTGGAGAACTAATTAGAGTGGTTATTACCACCCAGAACGATTTATACACAGTGTTATTATCAGCAAGCACCACCTCTCCCTTCGTATTACATATTATGCATGAAATTTGTGGCGAAACAAGCAACTTTTCCTTCGCTCTTGTGCAAAAAAACTTTCCCCTTTTCTAGCTCTTAGTGGCTTGTAACTAAAAGTTAGAGTTGCAAAAATGATAAAATGGAAATGATGATAATGATGACGATAATAATGTTTGCTCTCTACGAGAAGAGTAACTTTTTTTCTACGTTTCCTCGAACAAATTGAATTAACTGTAGGTTCTACTTGACTGTACATAAAAACGTATAAAATCACACAACGTTGCTGCGCTGTTCACAAAGTATCGTCGTAGCTGACTGAAGCCGTTATCGTTGAGCCCAAAAAAAGTTCATGATGGGTATGGGTAGTTATCACTTCTTGATTTAATGCTATCCTACAAGCAACACTTACTCATTTCGATGGTTAAACGAAAAATACTATCTCAGTCATGGACTAGTTTATTGTAAACACGTCATCATAATTAAAAGCATGTGACTGAAGTCAATATTCTGAGTTTTTAGATTGTGAAAATCAAGTTGTTTAAATTAAACAGGAAAACTTTTTTTTGAAGTTTAATCATATCATAAATTTCGCAACCAATTATATTTACCAACTCTTTAGTAAACAAGTTTATCTTTGTGCTGTGTAAATACAACAGAGAGGCAGAGTTCTATCGTTCTCATACTCTCTTGTAAAAAAGTGGAAGGCTTTTGTATAATCAGTCATTGTGCAATGCGTAGACAGCCAACAGCAAAAATAATTGATTTCTCATCTGCTAAATTGATAACTCATGTTGGGTAATGCATTTTGTGAGCACCAATGGCGATGATGTTGATGATGCCAATAATGTGATATTGCTTTCTCCCTCTGGCGTCTCTTGGAAATTGTCTTTCTCTTGAGTTGAGGGAGTGAGAGTGAAATAGGCAATTCAGTCAACATACTCGAGCATTCTTCACTCTTCCTTCCTTTCCACTAACCCATCTTGAATGAATGAATGTACTTATATATATCATGACGAGAATGAGTTTGTAATATAACATGTGCTATATACTTTACTTCACTCTCACATTTCCCAGATCATTATTATTACCATTGCTATTATTACTGGTAATGCACGCTACTTTCACTACCACAGCCAACAATGAAGCGTTTTATATGTATTAGTTCAAGATACTTTCACTTGAACGCTCTTTCGATACTTTCGCTTTGTACCCTTCACCACGTTCCATTTGCTTCCAATTTTTCATTCACTCATTTTCTTCACGTTGATCGTCACTACGAACACTTGTGATTCTCGGCAGAGATTCACAAAACAAAGTGCCTAGGCACGAAAATATTATGTATGTTGAGATATTCTAGTTTTTGTGCTGCTGTCGTGGTCGTGCCAAGTCAAAAAATGAAATGGATATATAGATGATGAAGAAAGTGATGATGTCGAGTCAATGATGATGTTGATGGGGATTCAATGTTGTCGATTATGATGTGCTGTGTAGAGTTTGCGTAATCACTTTCCCTTTTGCTCTTGGCCGTTTTTAGTCAATCAGTAAGCTAGTAAGGCAGACTAGCATAATCAAGCTGAGAAGGAGGAAACTGTTAAGCAAGGATAATGATATATTTTTCATCACAACACAATCATCATCATCACCATCATGTTCGATTATGATTATCATAATATACATACACAGTAGTACGGTTGTTTGTAGAATGTTGCAATTACTAACGAGGTGGAAATGATGATGATGCCAGTGCCACTGATGATAATGGATCGATATTTTTGATAAAATGAGTGAAGATTGAATAGCAGCTCATTGGGCAACATTTTATGTATATTTATGAAAGTGTGTAGGCTGATGATCATGATCAACATCATGCCAGACTGAGTGTTCAATGGACCTCTTTCCTTACCCATCTATTTATATTTGTTCGTTTCGTGATCTTCTTATTTCTTTGTTTATCAGTTATTCCAACATTATTTTCAGGGTGGGTGAAGAGAACGATAAAATATAGACTTATTTTGTTCTCTCAGAATTATTTTTGTGTTCACTTTCCCAGTAAATCATACTTATTTTATGCAGTCAGAAGAAAACTTATTACCCAACAATATTTTCAAGCATATAATCAGACAGTTCACAGTTACCTCTTCCACATACAAATGTAAGCACTTCTTTATTTTTTATTCCATCAAAAGGAAAGCTTCTTTGCTTTGATTTTTAACTTTCAACCTCTCCACTCACTATCATATATCCGGCTCTCCTTTTAGTTGTTAGTTATAAAACTTTAGGCAAGTAGAGAGCAAATAAAACTTTTCTCATTTCATTCCAAAGCAGACAGGAAGATAGTCGAAAATGTCTTTTTTTGCATACTCATCAAAAAGATATTTTTAAAACTCTACGAATTTGCCCATATTGCTTTCAGACCTCCTCCGTGATAAAAAAAAAGATGCTGGAAAAAGCAAAAAGTGAATTTAGATTGTAGCTTTTCTGAGAAAATATTCACCAACTGTTGAAAGATGTGCAAATTTGAAAATGAGATTCTCTTAAAATAGTAAAAGAACTTGCCTAAGAGAAAAATAAACAGGAAAATGCTTCATTTTAAGCTAAAGTGAAACATTTTTGCATTTTATTTGATAGACAAGTTACGGGTATAAGGAAATTGGATGGTGAAAGGAGAACAACTTTCTTTGTTTTGTTGCATGCATTTTTGCTTTTGGAATCTTTTGGACTTTTGGATCGCAAAGACTAAATCCTTTTTTCATTGGTATGCGAAAAGGGCAAGCGAGCACAAAGACCATAGACCACAGTGTATTGAGTACAGATCCATGAATGCAGTAGGTTGCATAATATTACGATGATCATTATGATTCCGTATCACCATCGACCTATTCAGACCGCAGGCAGGCTGTGTGGTAAATGGAGCCGAATGACAAATGATGTAGTGGAGAGCAATGTCCGTTTTCTTGCGCTGTTGTTAGTTTTACTTCTCCCTTTCACTAGATTTTTTGTCGATTTATTTATGTTAGGTTGGTGGAAAGATAAGCAGAGAAAATGTTATGAACACGACCCCGTGTAACGACCATGATTACAACGAGAGCTCTGAAGGAATATTTTGGCTCCGTATAAATAGCTGGTATCTGTGGAAAGTTGTTGCTGTTTTGTGCTCGCGGGGAAAATAGTTATCATCATCATCAATAAATCCTTCGCTTTTGATACATGAAACGGAAGTGTAGCATTATATACAGAATAGATAGCAGCTTGAGTCGAATCGCATCAGATTTACGGGAGAATAATACGTAGTTGTTCTTTATGGATGGAGCAGAGCAGACAAAAAATATGTACATCGGTTATCAGAATAAAATCCCTGGCTAAACCCAAACGATATGATGATTTGTGGGGTTTTCTTCCATTAAAAAATTGTATTTGAAGAGTAAGTTTGCTCGTAACCATTTATGTAAAAAGCTTACTACTGGATAAGGAGATTGTATTACAAAACATGTCACTGATTTCATAGGCTCTATTGACATCATCGCTCATTTTCTTTTGATTTCGTTTCATATTTGATTTTATAGTCAAATATGTACATGCACACACATGTGCAATAAATAAGGCCAACCGATTCATTCCACACACACAAGTGAAAGATGAACGATATATCCGATTACCACTTTTCATTCTTTTTTCTCTTCCTATGAATCTCGCCAATCCTTTTACACACCACCAGCTACAGAAAGCAAGGAAGCACGCTTTGCCATTTTTTATTTTTCGTCCAAATCTGGAATCTATGTACAGATTGCTTTTTTTATGCTCTTTCAAATAAAATACAACAACAAATAATAATCCGACTGTATGCTTCATTCATGTGTGAGCATGATTTTATATACAGCTCCTCTTTTTGAATCTCTCTTTCCAAAAATGGCAACTGTATCATAATCATAAATTTCTCCCGGTTTCACACACAGCCTATCATTATTACTAGTTTTGTTACTTTTCCAGATTCCTTCGGCATATTTTGTTAGCTGCTGTACTATATTATATTATGCTGTTACACTGCTCTTTACTTTCACCAAAAATATTCAATTCCATATTCTAGCAACCTCCACTATAATAATACACATCAATGAATAACATACAAGCGTACTGCCTGCCTGCGTAGCTCTTGGAACTCAACCCTTTCTTCTCTCGCTTTGTTTTTGTTTTGTTGACTGACCATATGACAGGAGGGAACAACGCAATGCAATAGTATGTACGCAATGCCGTGTGTGATGCGTTGCTATTGAAATATTTTTTTTT
>JAQFZH010002337.1:0-16940 GCA_034695485.1 Entomobrya nivalis | reverse complement strand
ATTTTTGTCGCAAATATTAATGTTATTACGGTGCGCTACTAGGTTCACTGTGTGTACACAGTGGGCTTATTCTGGTACCCAACAAAGCTCCACACTCTAACACACAAAAAGTAAACCTTTTTCCCCAACAACCAACCCTGACAGAGCAAAGGAGTTTTTTTCATCTCCCTTCTGTATTCCTTATGCTTTTGTAGTGTGTATAGTGAGTGTACACATTAAAGATGATGATATGGTGGCGTTGATGATGATTATTATGATCATGCATGGCCATGACTATATTCAACGAGTTTTGCTGTGCTCTTGCCTTGCGTTTCAAAAAATGATACTCTCTCCGTCTCTCTCTCACGTAACTTTACTAACAAGCTTAATCATATCGTATCGTATATAATGTATACCTACATAACAAACCGTGTAATTCAACAAAATCATGTCTTGTTGTGTTTCATTGTTTATTGTAGAGACGAGGAAGCAAGGGAAGAAGAATTAGGGGAGCTGAAAAGCTGAACTGCGTGGTGATTGTGTTTGCATTATTGCTTGTGTTTGTGTTGTTGTATGTACAACAGATTAAGTGGATGGATACGCTTGTTAGTACGATAGGTTTATAATTTTAAAGATGAAAAGGGTGACGGGAAAAGGATAATATTACTTATTTACCCGTTCTCTCTCTCTTTCAGGAATGGTTGTGCTGCTGTCTTTTGGCACAATAATGTAATTTAATAAGCATGTATATCTGCAGTGATTTACACCACGACATGACATCATAAAAGACTTGATACAAGCTCTCTGGACCTGAGTTGGGTGAGTGTCAACAATGCAATGCAATAATTGTGATTATGAATCTTTAGTTTGGAGTGAACATGGTATGTATCGAATTGCATATGTGAAGCTATATAATATATTGTTGCGTTTTTTGTGATGGATATGTAATCTTCTACTACAGATCATGATCAAATTTTATATAAATTGTGTACTTTACATTATCCCGCATTGTATCAAATATCGCGTCTCATTTAATCAAATCAAATGAGCAGAGCATACTAACAAATAGCTCAGAGTAAATTGTCATTTAGGCTTCTTTTTTTAAGAGAATATCATTTAATAAGAGAGGTAGTCAACCTTTTTGGCAAATGTATATAGTTGGCTTAATTGAGAACATGGAAAAGGGAAAGCATCTTTGAGGTTAATGGGATAATTTTTTAAGAAAAAAAAATCTTCTCACGATTCACGACAAACTTAATTTTATTTGAGCTCATTATTTCAGTTTTTATATTTTTGTTGATGTGCACAACATATTTTGACTTTCACAGTCTTATTATCGATTAATGTATATACTATTATTCTAGATACACGGTTGCTTAAGTATGTTCTCACATAAAATAAAGAATTTCTTTTCAATTAGCGAAAGATTTTTTCTTACAACTGTTTTGTATAGATTTGATTTTTTTTCTGTAATAAAATTCAATTCTTTTGAAGAAACAACACACTGTATCCTCATTTAGCAAGTGAAATTGCAAACATTTTTCAAATTAATCCTTTTTCATGTGCACAACATACGTCACAACAACATTTGTTCGTAATTATGTACTGCATGTGTCATCATTATATCAGCTTGTGTATTATTATCGTCGTGAATACGCTTTCGTGTCCAATTAATATTCTTATTCCCAATTTAAAATGGCATGACATGCGCAAAAAAATGTAGAACGGACAGCCGCAGAAAATCGCCCCAGATAATTGATTAAAAAGATGAACGAAATGAACGTCCAGACAAGAGAGCATGCAAAAGGACAAGTGCACTGCACATGATCATGTATCATGTACACCTGAGAAGAAAACTAGCATTTTGTTGGAGGTATTACCACACACCATCCTATAATTTAAATTTTTGTTTTTCTTAAATTATACTTTAGCTGGTTGTCGAGTGCAAACGTAGATAAGTTTAGACATTTTCTACCGAAGCTTTCTATCATTCAGGTATTATCACAGAAAAAAAGTAGATTTGAATATATGTATTATGTGTACTGTGTACATCATTGTATTACTTTTATTATGTATGAAATGTTGGTGATGAGATGATTATAGTTAAATTGCGCACGCAAGCATTCATGTTTCTGGTGTTTTTTCATGTGTTTAGCCTACAACAAAATAACCAATTTTTTTCTTGCTTCCAATCTTGCAAATAGAAAAGGATTAAGATTATTCACAGGGTTTCTTAAAGATATATGCATACAAAATGTTTCTAATTTTTACAACTGCTGCTGTAGATGACATCGCTAGGTGGTCTGTTATTCTACAAGCTGTTGGCGATTTCAATCCAATTAATGCATATTCATATTCATTTGCATGTGAAGATTACCTAACAGTTATGTAATGCCTATTAAACTTTCGAATAAAAACTTCTGTTTAAAAATTGATTTTTTTTTTCAAATTATCACTTTTGATAAATTTATGAAAAGCAGTAATTATAACTGGAATGATAATGAGCACATAATAATATTAGTGGGAGTTGCAGTTACTATTGCATTTCAACTTCCTCCATCTACTGGTCTCAGTTGGAAACATGTAGTACGTTGGAACAATAGTACACGGAAGAACTACTTTTCAAAGAAATGAAAAGAAAAAACGAAAAACCGACGTTTTACCCACAGCACCATGCATGGCCTGACCGACCGACCGACCATCTCTTCATTGTTGAAACGTAGTAGACGGGAGAACGTGTGAAGATAAAAAGTTTATTTTTTTAGTGATTTTAAAGTAGTTTTACCGACCTAATTAGTAATTTGTGGATGTCATGGGCTCACGAAAGAATAAAGGAGATTCTGGGTAAGTAAAAATATTAATTTGGGATTAAATGAATAGGGATTAGTTAAAATAGGAATTAAAAGAAAAGGTGCCAAACGTTCAACCGTCAATTAAAAATATATATATTTTTAAAGCTGACAAACCAAATGGTTTAATATTTAAAATATCACCGACAGCCACTACACAGTAGGTTGGCAATTAAATTTTGAGACAAATATAAATAAATAATTAATTGTCGGTGGCTCCTTAGAGGGCAAAAATCTACCTAAAATGGTAACTAGTCAGCAATATAATCACCGACTGCCACTACGTAGTAGACTGGCTTTTTTTGTCCATTGAGACTTTTAAAATTGTAAATATGTCGGTGGCTCCACAGAGGGCAAAAATCTACCCTAAAAGGGAATCTCACTTAGAAAATATAATTAAATTGCAGACAACCGGTAACTGACAAGCCTAAAGATGTTAGTTTGGACTCAGATCCTAAATCAACCGAATCTACAGCAATAGCTGAAATGAAAGCTCAATTATCGGAACATTCAGATATCCTTGAAAAATTGGCTGGAGTTCCCGATGCATTAGAATCATTAATGAGCAAATTTACGGATCAAGGCGGCATGGAACAGCGTAGTGTAGAAGACTACAACTATGAATATGATAACGGGTATGATGACCCAGACACCGATTTGTGGAATGATTTCATGCAAGACGATGCTAATTTGGGTTCCAATGAAGCAACTGCAAGCGAAGATGATTTTGCAACGGTGTGGCAAGATGAGGATGACACATCTGAAGGGCCACGTGTCCTTTCATCGGTGGCAGATGCTCTAAAGCAGACCCTTGACGATGACATTTCGAAAGAAAAGCTGGATAAAATTAAACTGAGGGTCAAGGTCCCAGAAAATTGCTCGTTTGTCAATGTTCCAAAAGTGAATCCGGAATTGTGGGGCTTACTGAACACCAACGTCAAGACGGCAGATATCAAAGCGCAGACTAACCAACAGCTGATTTCCAGGGCTATCACTTGCTTTACTCAAATCACCGATTCAATCTTAACAAACAAGTCTAGATTCTCCAGGGAGTTTTATCAATCTTCCATTGGGTTATGCAAAGATGGAATAACTTTACTCAGTGCCGCTCAACGAGAAGCGAACTTTAAGCGAATGCAGGTGATTAAACCAAGTCTCAACCAACAATACGCTGGTATCTGTAACGTTAAAACGCAAGGGAGCTCCAAGTACTTGTTCGGTGACTCAATTTCAGAAAAATTAAAGGAGTCCAAGTCAATGTCTGGAATAATGAAGCAAGTAGCCAGCTCACCCCGCTTCCAACCTTATCGTCAACGACCTTTAAACTTCCGCGGCCAATCCCGGTTTCCTGCAGGCAAGACAATGAGCTTTCGGGGGAGGCCATTCAATCAGAGATTTCAGCGTCTGCAGAGAGGTCATCGCCAATAGAGGTAGGGCGATACGCTGGTAGAATAAGATTTTACTTAAAAGAATGGCAATTTATAACCTCAAACAATGAGGTATTAGATATAGTTAATGGATTTAAAATACCTTTTCTATGTACACCACAACAATCTCAAGTCCCACTCCAACTACATTTCAGTCAAAGTGATGAATTGAAAATTGACACAATAATTTCAAAACTTGTTAGAATTGGTGCTATTTGTACAGCCACTCCATGCTATGATCAGTTTATCTCACGTATTTTTATTGTGCCAAAATCTGATGGAGGTAATAGATTAGTTATAAATTTAAAATTCTTAAATGAATATGTACAAGAGGCTCATTTTAAACTAGAAGATTATCGTACTGTCTGTGCATTATTGACACCTGGCGATTACATGGCGTCAGTTGACCTTCAGGATGCATTTCATTTAATTCCTCTCCACGAGTCCGATAGAAAATATGTTAGATTTGAGTGGAAAGAAAAACTATATGAATATACATGTCTCCCATTTGGCTTAAGTTGTTCCCCAAGAATTTTCACCAAGTTGATGAAACCTGTGGTAGAGTATCTTCGAAGTAAAAATTTCTTATCAGTAATTTATTTGGATGACATGCTTTTGATTGGTGAATCGTATGCTAACTGTAGTGAAAATGTAGCAGAGACAAGATCTATTTTACAAAAGTTAGGATTATTAGTAAATGAAGATAAGTCCACGCTTACCCCAAAAAATGAATTAAAATACTTGGGATTTATTTTCAATACAAATGACATGACTATGCAGTTACCTAACCAAAAGAGAATAAGAATACTTCAGCTGTGTAATAGTGTTATTAATCGTAAATCAATTTCAGTTTTGAAGGCTGCTGAATTGATAGGATATTTAGGAGCAGCTTCACCTGCAGTTCCTTATTCTCCGTTGTATATAAGACGTTTAGAATATGAGAAAACTAAAGCATTGCATAAGTACAATAGTTATTCATCCGAATTTACTTTTTCCACCCATTCGAGAGAAGATTTACAATGGTGGATTACAAATGTTCCACTTGCAAAAATGAAAATTAGAAGAGATAACTTTGATTGTGTAATTTTTTGTGATGCTAGTTTAACTGGCTGGGGCGGACATTGCAATGGAAAAGAAACACATGGCTTTTGGACGGTTAAGGAGAAAGTGTTTCATATTAACACGCTGGAGCTTTTAGCAATACTATATAGCTTGCAAGCGTTTGTTCAAAATAATGATGTAAAGATTTTAATTAGATCAGACAGCACTACCGCAATATCTTATGTAAACAGGTATGGTGGATGTAGATCACAATCATGTCATGAGGTTGCATTGTCTATTTGGAAGTGGTGTCAGGAAAGAAACATATTTATATTTGCATCTTATATTACGACAAGGGAAAATTTTCTAGCTGATTCCTGCTCCAGGCAAGCCCTTGATCAAACTGATTTTGCTCTTGGAGATGTGTATTTTAAACAGCTTTGCAAAACTTATTATGTTCCACGTATAGATTTATTTGCAAGTCGTGGTACTAGAAAGTGTAAAAACTACTACTCTTGGTTCCCTGATCCTGAGTGCTCTGGTGTTGATGCTTTTACATATCCTTGGGAAAGTGAATTCTATGCTTTTCCTCCATTCAATTTAATTGCACGAGTTTTAAGAAAAATAATTGAGGAGAAAGTGTCTGGGATTGTTGTGGTTCCTTTTTGGAAGTGTCAACCTTGGTGGCCAGTTTTTACAAAAGTATGTAATAATGAAATGATTATTTATGGGCCTAACAAGAAATTACTTATCTGTCCTTATACAAATAGCCCTCATCCATTGTGGAGGAGCATCCGAGTAGCAGTAGCAGTACTATCACCGATACGTTTCACCGATTAAATTTACCTGATAACGTCGTTCATATTTTGTCTTCTTCGTGTACGAAATCTACATGGAGTCATTACGATTCTATCATTAAAAAATATTTTAATTTTTGTAAAGCTAATAAGCTCTCTCCTTTTCCTGTTACAATAAATGTTGTGTTGAGTTTTCTCACAAGTTTGTATGATTCTGGTTTGGGTTATTCTAGTATTAATTTAGCTAGGTCTGCGCTCTCTGTAATGTTTGGGCGAGTTGATAATTTTGTTTTAGGAGAACACCCATTAGTTTCTCGTCTTATCAAAGGCGTTGGGCGTCTTCGCCCTCCAGCTCCACGTTATCACTCTACATGGGACGTCAATCTAGTTCTGAATTTATTTACCAAGTGGCCTTCTAATGATAAGCTTAGTTTAAAGGATCTTACGTTAAAATTAGTAGCATTACTCGCTTTGGCTTCTGGTCAGAGAGCGCAAACCTTAACTGCGATTCATTTAGATAATATCAAAGAATCAGCCGATAAAGTAGAAATATACATAAATAAACAGTTAAAAACATCGGCTCCAAGTGTAAGGCAGCCGTGTATTATACTTCCTTCTGTTCACTCTGTTAATCAATTATGTGTTGCGTCAGTTCTCAGAGAATATCTTATTCGCACATTAAATATTCGCAAGTGTAATCAATTGTTTATTAGCTTTAAGTCTCCGTATAACTTAGTATGTACACAAACCATAAGCAGGTGGTTAGTTATTGTTTTGTCATTGGCGAAGGTAGATATTACACATTTTAAGGGTCATTCATTTCGCCATGCTTCAACCAGTAAAGCTTTTTCTTCAGGTGTGAAGATAGATTCAATATTTCGTTCTGCTGGTTGGTCAAGTGGTTCTACAGCTTTTGCCAGATTTTATAATAGACCTATATTAACAAGTGAGACCAATTTTGCTGATGCTGTACTTAAGTAATAGTTTTGTTACAATTAAATTATATACATTATTATACAGTATTCTTGAAGATTTTGTTGCGTCATGATTTTATTCGCACACTGCAAATCTTTGAACAGCTACATGTTTCCAACTGAGACCAGTAGATGGAGGAAGTTGAAATGCAATTGAAGAATACGCCAGCTTCAGCGAAGCTGAAGCGCAGCGTATTCTAGATTGTATGAGACTTCCGGAATCGGAAGGTCTCAGTTCCCACCCTATTCATTATCCCACCACAGGTTTTTTGTTTGCAGGTGCTCATTTGCTTTTAAACAATGAAGAGATGGTCGGTCGGTCGGTCAGGCCATGCATGGTGCTGTGGGTAAAACGTCGGTTTTTCGTTTTTTCTTTTCATTTCTTTGAAAAGTAGTTCTTCCGTGTACTATTGTTCCAACGTACTACATGTTTCCAACTGAGACCTTCCGATTCCGGAAGTCTCATACAATCTAGAATACGCTGCGCTTCAGCTTCGCTGAAGCTGGCGTATTCTTCAATTTACATTAAACTAATGAAGGTCTATTCTTACAAAAGTTTTATGGGGGAATACGATACATAATATAAAATCATTAGATAGTAAAGTCATTACGAAAATTATATTGAAATGGCTCCGTAGACGGTTTTGTAATATCTCTAATCTAATTTCAATTTGAAAGGAATTCATTTGGAGACTTCATTTAGTGTTAAGCCTACAAAATCACTTTTCAATCCGGGTATCTGTGTACTATTTTGTTCCAACATCATACATAAAAAATATTTTGTCTTTAAACCTATACCATATACCCATACACATACAATGTGTTTTAGTTGTACAATTTTTGGTTGAGGTAAGGATAAATTAAAAATGAGCTTGTAAGATATGAGGATATCACAAATTTTAAGATTTGCACCCTAACCTGCTGCTTCATAGGATCTTGGACTTTCAGAAATACTTTTTCCTAGATTCTAAAACTAATATTAAGAAATGATAGTTGCTCAACTTACTCAGGAAGAAATAAATGATTTTCTCTCCCTTTAAATCAATATATTATTCTGTTTTTTTTAAACGTACCTCCAAAAACTAATATTTTTTCTGCTCATACATCATATATTCATAGCTGCGCTTTTGAGTATTCCATTGTTATGATTTTTTAGCACGGTCGCGCGCACAATCACCTTTTGAATGTTATAGTATCTTTTGGGTACTGAAGATAATTGTTATAAAACATAACAGGATTGTTCTTTCTACGTTTTTTCAAGTGTAACCCTGTGGAAAAGAATCCTTCCTTTTTTCCATTATCCCACCTTTTCGACTTTCCCAAAGTATTATCCAGAAATCCAGATGTTTTTACAGGAAAGCTTATATTTGAAAATACTATGCGTATTTTATTGGATTATCATACGGAATTCCTTCATGTGTATAATTGGATCATGATTTCTACTTTCTACCCGAGAATTCAAAACCGACACCGATGGCAAGCTTTAAATTTCTGATATTCTTTTTCTTCTCAAGTTGATTTTACGGTTACCTGATTTTTTTGTTATTGCAGCTGGATCAAAGCACCGTAATCATCATAAAATCATCGATACTGTTTACCTCTACACACGCAAACAAAAAATTCAAAACATTTTTTTTTTCTCTTTGAGTACAATGATCAGCAGATCAGAAGATCATCACTTGAAGCAAATACCCACAAGGCATACAAGTATTATTCCAAAGTTCTTTGAATTTTTCATTTAATTTAACTCAATAAACACCCTTTTGTGCTCAACAAAAGCCAGTGTGTAAAAAGTTACTCACTCAAGTATATAGTTTTTTCAATTGATTAAGCATGAGCATTGGCGCATCATGTTTCATGAAAACATTTTATACTGTTGTTATTATTGGATTGATTGATTGAAAGTCACGATATGTGCAGTAATAATAATGATAATAGCAAGCAAGGCAATTTTTCTGATGTGATGTTGATTGGATTTTGTAGGATGTGTTGGGAGCCATGCCATGCCACACACCTTGCAGTCATTCTCAATAATTGATTTCATCATCTTCTCTTTATTCAGTATAATTACTAGATATAGTAAAAATGGACACCATGCACAACAAAATTGAAATAAATACGTGTGTGTACACATATCACATAGTTTACCGGTGAGTTCTATGTATCCACAAAATATGTACATCCTACCTTATCAAAATATTGTGCATTTGATGTGAAGGGAAAAAATCTCTTCAAGACTGACAGATGCATGCAATAACATAAAAAGGGTTATTCTGACATCTGCTAATATATTACATTCACTTGATGCTATACTTATTCCTGTTTCTTTACTTGTTGCCTGAATCCTAAGTAATTTTATGTTATCCTTCGTTTTGATAAGTTGACATTTAAGATGAGAAGGGATCGTGACCCGAACTTCATTTAACACAAAAGAGAAAAATATTCATGCGTTGTAAGAGCATAAAATAATAGATTATAGATATCTGATAGACCTATTACATATTATATTATATCCAAGTAGTTTTGGCAGAAAGTTAAGTTAGCTATTGGATTTATAAAAACTAAAACATGTCTACGCGTATCTTCTAATATTCGAAAATTGTCTCTGTAGGTGTTGCAAAATGAGTTACAAATATATTTCCGAATATCATGTTTTTTTTTAAATCTACTATCTACTACAATTCATACATGCAATTGTTAGTTATTACTATTTAGGGGTTTCATCAATTATTATTAGTCTTCATCTTCAACTTCGATTTATCGCTCACATTTGGCATTCTGTAATACATATATTATCGATAACACAATAATTGCGGAACGTTATCTATTTTATAATATACTTGTTCAACACCTTTAATTTCAAGATTGGCGTTGACATTCATTCATTACGTAAATTTAACTAACCGAAATACTGTTATTAGAGTATCTTATAGTATTAGTTGTTTTTATCTGCGATTTACTTCTGTTCAATTATTTCAAAAAGTTAAGAAAAGAGAAACTTATTATTATTAAAGTCTAACATCATCTTGAAAAATATCATGGAACAAGCCAAGTAGTATTATTCATTCTTAGGTTATTACTGAAACATAAGGCTTCCAGCTTTCGTTTTCAGTTTCTGCCTAATAACCCAGCATTTTCTTCATAATATATATTATACAGGTAACCAACAAACAGAGCACTGCCAAGCTACTATAAATCTATGCAGCAATTTTGCGAATGTTAATATGTACAAAGGACAAAGATACAAATCCTGCTTCTTATTACATACTCAATTCTTTACCATTTGTGTACAACAGTCTGGTAACCAGTTAATTTTTCAAAGAAAGCCTAGCTTGTATCAGTGTAAGCAGCGTAGTATAAAATTGATACTTTCCCGTCCCGTCTTTTGTCGTATGATAATTTTATTGCTCTCAAATAAAGCCCTTTTGTATTTTTTTTTCTGAATAGATAACCACTTTATAAAATCGCTCATTACTTCACTATTATCAACTATATAGCTTAATTCTCCAATAATAAGCCTTTAATTTGCCTCTCCCACCAAAAAAAAGAAGGAAAATAAAAAAAGTGGCGTTGCTGGATGATATTATTTACGCGTATTTTATTGCAGGTAGTTAAATAATATTTATTACCTTGTAGTAGTAAGAATTATCAACATGCATAGCAAGTAAAAAATGTCGGACACAGACATACAACCTGGGAAAAGTGCGTCTGTTAAGACTTTTTCTACATGTATCCCTACTCCCTACCAGACTATAAACTATTCAAGAAGGTAAGTTTTATGTGCACATCGCATCCGACTTCCTGATGATGCTGACATTTTTAACAACCTAGATTTCCAACAATTTAGAACCGTTTAGCCCCATCACTGAATAATTATAATGCTTGTTTCAAAATTTATTTCACTTCATTACCCAATCTAAATTACGATATTTATTTTATAGTTTACGGCAATAAAAAGGAGATAAGTCTCGTTTTTGCCCTCATCATTCATCATCACCAACAATCAGAAGATACACACAAGTACATATTAAATCTACACGATGGAACAAATACATATTTGTCTGCTTAACCAAAGCCGAACTTTTTTTCCTTCGAATATAATAGAAATGTTTGCTTAATTAACCGAATGATGAATGCTGATTTGAGAAGCATAACTTCACATGTTCTAGTCGTGTTAGGGTTGCAGTTGTTGTAACTAAAAAAAATCAAGTGGTCTTCTCTTCTCGCCTTGCGTATTGGACAGAGTCTCTTTAAAACAATCTAAACGAGAGTTCCCACTCACCCTAATTCTCCTTTCCCCTTCAAGCTTGCCATCTTGTTAGTAATTTACAGGTATTAATTTATTAATGCTCTCCTGGCGATTAGTTATTCACGTCTCTGTCTCTCTCTTTCTCTCTTTTAGTCCGTTCGTATTGAAAAACAAGAAATATGAATAGTGTCTCATCATTTTTCTCCAAATATGGTCACCGAATAACCAAACCACATGATCATCATCATGATCAGTTCACAGGTGCTAGGAGTATGACGTTAACGGTAGTAATAAAGCTCGTTCGAATTTTTCTCTTTAAAACTTGCTCTCATGATGATGATCATCATCATTATCATTACCATAATATAATATGCCATGTCACTCACTCAAAAGGCACCTTTTTAAATAGGAATAAAAAAATTGAAACTGGGTAAAATATGGTATGAGTGTTTATCTATGTATGTATATAAAATAGTTATGTTGATATTATGATGATGGTGACGATAATAATACACGAAGAATGAGAGATTTTTTTCTAAATGCTTTGCTTTGTCTGTTTTTCAAAGATGATGATTATGACAGTGATGAAGAGGGTTGGACCTCGCTGCTGACATGATCATTTATTTTTACCAGATAGCTCCAATTGGTTTACCAAATCAAGAGCAAGTTAATACAGAGAAAAAAGGCTTCAAGGTAAAAAATATATATAATACTCTTATATTACTCCTTCACATCGTTAATACTTAATACACCTTCTTGTTGTCATATATAAGAAAGAACAATGGAGATAAGATGATGACACTTCCATTTACAATAAACTTGCTCGGGTTTTTAGTGAGCAGGGGAGAGGGTACGACATTTATAATACACATGTTTATGACTTTGTGGACATGTAGTAGCTTTTTTGTCGTCGTGTCTGATGGTAAATGCGGTTGGTCTCTCTCGATCCGCTCAATACCATTAAACAAAACGTGTTTTCTAACTCAGTATTCAATACACATTATTTTCAACGAATGAGGAAGGTATTTTAAAGTTGATTATGCCGAGGAACTTTTATTTTTTTTAGCATTTTTTCGTTTTTCAAGAAATTGTAGAAAAATAATATGATTATATAACACACATAAATCCTAAAACCGATTGAATATATATAAGGTAACCAATTTTCGTATTTTACGGGTTTTTTTCAAAGAACTTTGGATTAGTGACTTGACTTTACGTTCTGCTTTGGCTATTCAGGAAAGTGTAACGAATGATGAATTTTTAATTTTCAATTTTACTGCCACAAAAGGAATTACAAAGGCAGAGCTTCAATTTCCCATGAAGTTTATTTCGGAGCGCTTTGGGTAAAAGCTAGAAGTTTAGATAATGAATGACTTTCATATATGTAGGTTGCTTTACATTTTGGATCGCCGCAGTTAGTTGTGTGGTAAATGTTGCCGCTTATTTAGCACCTACTTGATTTCTTAATTTTTTACGGATTAAATAACAAAATTGATTTTTAATATGTAAAACCAGCGGCTTCTTCTTGAATAAAATGGGCATAAATCACATTTGAAGGAAAGTACACAAAATGTACAAGCAGTTGACGCATGAGCACTCCCTATAAATGGCCCGTGAAAGTGAGCTATATAATCTCTCATATCACTGCTAAAACTCTGCAATGGGAACAACCACCCTCGTTGTTTTTTTCGGTGGAGGTTTGGGTTATGCAAACTCTATTAGCACAGAGCACACTGAACATACAAAGCAGGGAAGTATGAGAAATAGGGAATGACGTAACAAACAGGAAGAAGGGTCGCTCTTGTGTTCCAGAGCAGTGGTGGTGTAAAATGACTATGACAGAAGGCAATTTATTTAACCTTTTTAAACCCAACCCCTTTAATTCTAAAAATAACTATGCTTGTATGAAGAATTAGTATTTTTAATGTAAAAAAATGGATTTTGGAAAGAAAGATTAAGTTACTCGGATATACCTGAGTTCTTGCCAATCGTTCGTGCATCACAAAAATAAATAGTTTCATATTTTTTGAAACCTGAAGCTCTGTACCTAAATCGGGAAATTATTGTGTTGAATGCTACAATGCTGAATTTAGACGTTTATAAATGAGTCCTGTCAAAATTTGACTTATTCCCTTATTTCCTTTATGAAACGAAGAATAAAAGTAAAAGTTACCAATTTTGGGTAGAAAAAAATGCAACGTAATAAATTGTAAAGCACTTTAAATAATTCGCTTAAATATGTAACTTTTGTGTAATTTTGAATTTTAAAGCGAGAAGTAAAAAATCGCCATAAAATGCTGGCGTAATAGATTTGGAATTTAACATTTTGTTATTACATGCGCTGCCCTGTTCCGTATTAATCTACACATGGTACATTTTTGGTATGCATTTTCCAGATGGCCCATCGGCTATTACTTTCAATTGGATCCGCTTTTTCATCTTTTACAGAGAAAGCGTCCGTCCATTACGGTTGATTTTTACCCAAAAAGCATTTTAACCAGTGCGATGATGATATACTAATTGCTCCGACTTTCTACTTGTCTATTCTATTATCATCGCCTTTTATCCCGTAATTTTTTTTAAAGCTGTGCCATATGCCTGCGTACTCAAATTAAAATCAAATACCATACAGTTCAATTACATGCTTCGTTGTTTTTATTTCAATTCTTCTGGTTCTTTTCTTTGGCAAGCGGTGCATTAAGTAACTTAGTCGGTACTTTTTCAAAGAATGTTGTTGAACACAACTAATATATATTTTTTACCAATATTCTAAGAAAAGAACCGATACGGAAAACTAAATAAAAAATTAAATACATAATAGATGAATAGTACGCGCTTTCATTGCATTTCAATTTCACTTTCAGCTGCTGTTACTTTGGATAAATGCTCTATTATTACTGCCATCAACGCTTTCAATTAGTCTACTGCTTTGTGTCACTTCAAATTCCAAATGGAATTTAAAACGTTTCTATTTTTGGTTTAAAGTGTGCGCTTTTATGATTTCAAGGAAAATGCCGATAATTTTATTAATTGCCAGACGGAACTACTAAAAGGAGAAAATCACGGTGCACCATGCTATGGTCCTGTTTAATTTCATCTCAATCTGTTAATTTATCGATGATGGGTTTAAAATCATAAGCCAATTCATAAACCCGTAAAAGGGTTATTCATTAATTGAAAATGGAAAATGGGGATAATAAAAAAGTACACGATCATGTGTCTCAGTCAACCATGAAGAACCAGACCATTAATCATACATTCTAACGAGACAAGTTAACTTGATATTTTTGTTATTATGTGATATGTATTGCCAAGATAAAGTGCAACTGTTTGCTTAAACATGACACAATGTCAAAATCCAAAGAGACTAAAAGGACACAGTACATCATTATCGTTGATTTTCAATACAAGAAGCTACATACCTAAAAAAAAATTGTTGATATTTTAAAATATGAATTGAGAAGCTATTTAATTCACAGTAGCTGAATAAGCAGTAAATATGTGACAATAGAAAACAAGTCATCTAGAAAAAAACTAATCCATTTTGATCATCATCCAGTTTTTTTGTCACTCAGATTATTCTCTCCTCTTCCAGTGAAATGAGCGACAATAATAATTGAAATGTCACAACATGCTTATGATACTCTGATGACGATGATGATGAGGCAACATAACAGTCATCATAAAAGTGTCTTTCAAAAAAATACTTTTAATAATACTCCATTTTTGAAAAGAACAACTACATAATAAAAGTTTTGACGGAACACGGAGTAACAAGCTGATTCGATTATTATAACAGGTCACAATTTACATTTTTCACTGCACAAAAAAAAAACAGTTTACTATTTTTTACCATGTTTTTTTCTTCCTTCTGGCTACCGAATTCATATAACTTTGGCTGGCTATATAGCTTTGGCTGCTTGCTACTAGGTTTGTTATGTTATGACCAAAGCTATTATGATGATGAGCTTGTCGTTCATCGAGATGAGGGTATGCTTTTTATGCTTCCACTAACATTAACAATGTTCATGTTTGTTTATATAATTGTGTGTGATTGTCTGTCAAAAAAGTCTAATAAAAAAACGTGAATAAGGAAATGGCTGCGTAGGCCAGGCAAAAGTCAAGCGAAGCCAAGCCACGATTGTCATTTGAATATTATGATCTTTGTCGTCGTCGTCGTGAGAGCCTGTAGTAATAAAAAGACCAATCAGTATAATCAGTTGAGATTATCATTGCAATTGAAAAAGAAGACAAGTCACATCACCGTCATTTTATCATTCATAATTCATGCCAAATAAGTTGCTGCCTGTGCCTACGCTGTTTTGTCATTTAATCACGCGGTAAATGACAAGTATATGTAGTTGGGAAACACAAGGAAAATGTTTTATATAATTTTAAGTCTTTTTTATAGGGAGCAAGGTTTTTGGTGTGCTTTTGAAAAGGACCCATTCTTGGAAAAGAGACACGTTCCAGTTTTAAAAAATCGAGAAAATATTTCATGTATTCTCGATAATTTAGGCAGTTTGACTATTGATCCAGTTTTTTTTAGTTGGAAGAACGGTTTATAGAAAAAAACAAGGTAGGCATTATGTTTGTATAAAGCAGTAAGAGGCATAACGGCTTGTTTGCCTGCTGCTGATGTTCATCATTAATGTATTTCTTGAATACATGATTGTTTTGTCTGTAGAACATCTTGTCCAACTTTGTTTTCTTGATAACAACCAAAAACTACACTAGGACATCACATCAAACACATGTCGTTTTCGTTTTATATTTGGATATTGAATGGAACAGAAAATATACGACTACTATGTTGCTGGAGAGGTGTATAATTTACTTATGTACACGTAAAGGAGTAGAGTGAGCCTACCCAAAACAACCCTTTCTTTTTGTTTATATGTGGCATATAATTGTTTCCTAAAAACAGATTTCCTAATAGATAAACTGGGAAGATGAAAATGAAAAGGTCAAAAGTTAAGGAAATTGTTTTACTGTATCGTCAGTCAAAATCACGTCTCATCCACACGTTAAGTAGATACGATACGTTTAATGTGCTAGAAATAAAATATGCTCTTCTGGCCTAAAAATTACACTCAAAAAAATATTTAGAAGCAGTAAACACAGCAAATTGTTAAAATATATGTAAATTTCAAAATGTTACTAATATAGCATGTTATATTTTTACGCTAATAAAATTTTTGATCAACTATTGAATGATTTGTGACATCCTAGATACGTTGTCCTCAACTGATTTATGACAAAACAAAACGTTGAGAATGGGTAAATATATAATATCAAATATGTTTTAAAATTAATATGTAAATTTTGTTTGCTAAATTAGTTAAAATATAGAATTTTATGTGATAAAATATAGTGTACTGTATGGATTACATACTCAACGACAAGACAAGTCAATATTTTGCACAATTTCGGAATGAGCACCCATTAGCGTTTAAAGCTTTTGTATAGTCTTTGTCCGTGTTTCTAAACACCACATTATCATGATATAGATGCAATTTTATGAACAAGTTTAGATGTCTACTAAAACCCGTGTGCCGTGAATAGACCAATATTTTTTAGATCAATGCGACAATAGACCAAGGGTTTTTAGAGCAAAGTCATTT
>JAQFZH010002336.1:0-16940 GCA_034695485.1 Entomobrya nivalis | reverse complement strand
AATCCCGACTAACTTTCAATTTCCGAAAACCCAAGTGTCCGTGATGAAATATGGCTTACGACTTCATGATTCCCACCCATTCAATAAAAAAATTGAGTTTCATTTGTACGTAAGTTCTCGACTCATCACGCAAAGCTAGGTCGAGTAAAAGCATTTTATTTTCTGGCAAATACTTTTGTGTGTTCATTAATTTTTGATTTGTTCTGCTGCAAAATATTTACAAGTAAAATACTGATATCGTTGTCAGTGGTGACAAGGAAAATCCATATGTCATAAGAAATTTTATGTTGTTATGGAACATGATGATTTAGAGATGCTCACTACAATTTGACATTCTGCATTTTGATCGTTAAAATTTCAGTTTGTTTCTGTAGTGGTGATGTGATATGATAAAGATGGTGGTTATCGGGTTGGTATGTCTGCGGTATTCTTTCAAGAAGCAACTTTTGGGGTAACTCCTCTGAACACCGGAATAGGTTTCAAGGCATATTTTCCTACACTAGCATACAAAAACTCAGTCAACAATAAATTATATTTTAACGGTTGGAAAATAATGAAAAGGTAGAACTAATTATGGCTGCCTTGATGAAGCTAAAACAAAAAGTGGGGCAAGTTAATAACCCACAAACAATAACAATGCTTTGGTACATTTCTTTTATGTATGTTGATAAAAATCACACTGTAACTTTTTGTAGCCATATATATTATGTTCATCATGAAAACCGCTTTAGTAAAAAATATTATGCATGTTTATTTTGATCGCCTAGCTTTGAAGAGTTCAACTGTAAACATAATTTGAATTAAACTGAATCAAATTATATATGTTGGTACAATGTAAACTTTGACACAATTTTTACAAGAACTAAAACGCAGTGTGGATTTAATTTTTTCCACAGATTCTTTGATAGATTTTGCGTAGATATATTATTATGATTCTTTTCAATGTTATATTATTAAATCGTGAAAGGACTCCGATTTCCGTTCAATCCTCATATTTCTTCTACTTCTTTTGTGAGCCGTATAACTTTCATCACCGTCGCACCCAGCAAGAGTTCAGTACGATAAAGACGTGATTTCCGTTACTTAAGACGATAAAAATTTCTAGAATTTATTTCTCGTGATCGTCTTTTTTCCAATGAGAGGCTGTTTCTCGAGGCCATCCATCCCACACACAAAAAATTTCCCAGATTGCTTTAACATTTTATATTTAAGCAAATAAAAAAGAAGTGTGTACCAATTTTTAATATAAATTTTAACGGATTTACGTCCAAAATAAAAGAAACAATATTTTTTGTTGAATCAGACACAAGGATTAAAAGCAGACTAAAAAGCTCGGAGGATTGAGAAGAGGCCAATGGTTTTTCCTTGTTCATTCACACGACACCATTCCATCAAATCTTTTATGTGGTTATGATAATGAATGCCACATGCCACAAGCACGTTCTTTTCCCCTTCGCATATAAAAAAATCTCTACAGAGAATTTTTATAGTTTGTAAAATACAACACACTGTATTCTATCGTAACATCGTAGCCTCTACAGTAGGAAGTTCACTAACTCTACCATCATGATGATACATTTCTGTTTGCTTCTGCCACTAAAAATGTTTTAGTGGCAGCGTAACTTTTTTATGATCACGCATGATTCAACTGCGAAAAGAAAAGTAGAAAATCCAAAAAATGTAGTGTTTTTGTTTGTTTTTGTGGAAAGACCGGAGGATATAAACTGGCACGATTACTTTCACCTGAGTGTCGCCTTTTCTTTTATAAGAGTCGAACAACGTATTTCTACTCGGAAATGTACAAGTGTTTTTTTTGTTTGCTGAGATGGTAGACGTAAAAAAGCCTGATAATCGAAGAACCAGTAAACACAAAAAAAGTATAAAATTGATATTGTTGATGCTACTAAAGTATCTAAATACCGGGGAAGAAAGGTTCTCCGTCTGCCTGACTGTCTGTCTGTGAACGCTCTAGCATCTAAGCAATTTATCCGATTGTTATAAAGAATTATATATGAATACACACATGTATAGAACATCCAGCGGAGCCGGTGGTGATTACTATTTCAAACTGACACTTACGATTTACGATTCGTTTTACAGATTTCCTTGTCTAGTTACCCCTGAAAACTAGGAAATATGATAGTATGTTATATTGCGAACCGCTATGCTTTTGTCTTGATTGGGCATGGCAAGAAGGGATATAAACTGAAAAATTATTATGACGAATGTCGTTTTGTTCTGCCATATAAGATATCAGTATCATTTTTAGAAGACATCACTGTTGAACGAAGCATATATATTGTATAAATCAAGGTTGTCACTTTTCAATGTGACTTTCTTGACTTCTGTCGGTCGGTGTATAGTAGCAAGTAATAGCATCTGATATTGCGTTGAAAATAATGCATCCGCTAGCTAAGCAAACATTTTGAAATTGGAAGTTCAATATGAAGCCTTAATATGTTCTTTGCTTTGGAGACCTTGTTTTCCCTCACCAAAAAAATAAAAGAAAAGTTTGAAACAGATATGTCTAATTTAATGGGAAATATTACGCAATTATATTTTTGTGTATTGTATTAGCGTATAAATATTGTAAGATGAGACAACGAGGCAAAAAACAACAACATTACTTTTATCCTGTAAAAGCGAAAAAAGAAGTGAAATAAAGGGAGTAGTGATGCGCAAGGTTACGGGTGGACTAAGCAAGGAAATCTGTTATTGTTGCTGCACATGTCTCTTAAAACATCACTTTCCTTTTATCCTTCCACCTAATCATCTCAGTTTCAAAGCCCAAAGTGCCCTTCCTTCGTTGTTGTCGCTGGTGCTTTTTTGCAATCATCAGAGTCATTATCGTCATGATGATGAATATGACAAGATGATGATGAGCTTGATGATCATCGTGAGCAATAAAATAACATATCCTACCTTCATCATCGCTTATTAAGGGGCTTTTGCTAACCTCTAACTAAAACAATAGCATTCGACAGCATGATATGTTGATTTGTGAGTAGTAGAGAAAAGATAAAAGGAAGGCAATGCATTCTGTTTCGGTGACATAATGTAGATAATGAGAAAGAGTACTATAATGATCAAAAATGATAATAACAGTGAAGATAACGATTGACAAGTGAACAAAACGCGGGAACATTTTTTTTAACCGGAGAGAAAGAGCAACAACTCCAACTTAAATTCAGCGTGCATGCTATTTTATTTTACTTTAACAGCTACCAATTTAAGTTGACAAGTTCGTTAATATAGTCTAAAAGGGAGGAATGTATGGATGAAGCATACTTGTCACTGAGTTTAGGTTGAAATTAATGCTGACGAAGATTGTAGATTACAAAATGTACATTATCCTTTAATAGTATTTACCTAGTGATCCTTTAGGTACTGTTATTTTTCTTAGTTGGAGGTTAAAATAACATAAACAGTAACCAGGGAAAGGCTTTGCAATTCGCCGCCGGAGTCTGAAACTGAAAGAGACATGATATGTTCATGATGATGATGATGATGCTGGCCTTAACGATCTTTACTCCCAAATTTTCAGACTCAATCGTACCTGTTTTAGCGGATGAAATGTTTTACTTGAAATTTCACGGCATACTGTGCAATGCTCATTAACGTCATAGTCTCTGATGTCGATTTCAGCATTCTCATAACATCTCAAGTTAAACAAGATCACCATTATATTGGAATTGATATATCTGGGGTGGGATGAGACTATTTCTGTGGAAGGTGTATGGTGGTTGTACATAGTAGTAGCAGTAGTGCTGGCGATGTTTTCCGTTTTATGTATGCGTTTTGGAACATGGCTTGACTAGAAGAGAGCACAAAAACACTTGTTATACAGCTTGTTGACGATATTAATACTTCATCAAGACAATAGAAACCCTGCTTCAGCTTGTTCCCCCAACCTATTACTTGTAAATGAATGTGTCTATTAATTTCAAAAGAGTTGTGAGTGTCGACAGTTCTGTCAGTCACTTTTCCAGCATGCATTTGTTCGTCTATTAATAAGGTATACATGGAGAGGAACAGCAATCTTTTCAAATTGCGTTATGGGTAATATAATACAACTCTTCCATAATATGTCCGTATATTCTATAAAGTGACATGTCAAAAGCAAAAACCTTGTGGCTGCTGCACATACTTATTTATAAAAGCTTCAATCCAGCTACTTCAATTCAATTCAGTCATCCGGTTCAAGCAAGCAAAGTCGAGCGAAGAAGAAAGAGGGGGGCAAGGGAAAAATAATGTAAAATGTGAAAATGGAGGAGAAAGTATATTTTAATATGGTACATGGCACATAATAACACCACGCTACATTCATCACACAAAGAAGTGTATTAGTAGGGATTGGTTGGCGAGGAAAAAGACTATACCACGACGACAAGGATGGTGATGGTGGTGGTAAAGCGTGATGGCAACAGGAGCTGCAGTAGGGAAAAGTATTGGAGCCATCAAAGTGAAGAAAGCCAGAGAACAGCGAAATGCGGAGAAGAAAAGGAAAACTGACTGAAAGGTGATGGTGACGGTGATAGTAGTGTTGTGCACGTTATGTTGATGATGTCGTTTCCTGCTCAACATCAACAACAACGACGAACGGCTTACTTAAGGAGGTAAAGGATGATGATGAGAGGCAAGACGTAGAAGCTGTTGACTATTTCATGGCTGGCTTACTTTGGTTACTATTAGACTTCAACTGTTTTTACTTCCCTCTGTTGTCTTTTTAAGTGGCTTACCTATTACACTTTTCTGATTTGGCTGCACAGCCAACTTGTAATTTTCATTTCTACCTGCAGAAGAAATCTCATATCATGTCAAATACATTATTTGACGTGCCACTGCGGGTATTAGGTACTTCTATCTCTTTGCCTTGAAAGTGCTCAATAAAATCTGGCTAATCCTGGCTGGTTTTTGGATAGTTGGCTCAACTCAGGTCAAATATTTTATTGACTATTTCCATGTCAAACCGACTTGTTTTAAAGTTATGTGGGCGATGCTATTTTTACAAAGTTAATAATAGAAATACTGGATTGGCATTGTTGGCAGAAATGTTCATATTTAATCAAAATTGTATGGCTTGTTGCAGTGTAGCTTCTTCAAAACTTTTATAGAAAATTAGGTTTTCTGTGTAAGGTATGCGTATGAGCCAGGTAAAAGTCTTGTTTTAAAATCTCAACTGTTCAGTGAATTCTAAGTTAAAACTTTTTTTGATTGATCTGTATTATTTGGATTAAGGATATAAAAAGAATGGGTTTCTCAATTCCTCTTGTCTTTGTATAATCCCTTAAAAAGAAAGTTCTACTAAAATTATCACTACTGCCTGAACAAGTAAATAGTTACTTAAGTCGTATTCCTTTTACACATTTTTGGTTTCCTAATACGCCACAAAAAAAGGTTTGTAGGAGAAGTACAAGTTCAAATTGTTTGTACAAAAAAGTTGGAAACGAAAGATTGAAGCATATAATGAGAGATGAAAGCAGTGTACCGTAAAATGAACAGGGGACATATATTTCCTGCTACTTCAACACTGTTTATTATACGCAGACAGGCAGGCAATTTCTCTCTTTCATAATATTCTGAATTTCATGTTATTGCTGCGGAGCAGTGAGTAAATTATTCGGCTTATATATCAATGTAAGTTACTTATGTCCTTATTTCTCTGAATATTGCATGTAAATCCATGCATGAATACGTACATTCCGTGGTGGTTTCCCGTCCTACCTAATGCATTCTGCGAAGAATGTGCTTAGAGCCAGAGAGAGAGAAGGATGTCAGCAGGCAGCAAAACATGTGACAGTTGAACAGCACTATTGCTGGAACACAAGATGTTTGCAAAGAAAGTCAAGAAGAACGCAAGTAGAATAGGTATATAGGAAAAGTGGAACAGAAATGAAAATGAAATGGATTTGCTGATTTTCGACTTTTCTCTGCATAATATTGTTCCTGTCATGTACAACTATGAGGGATAGACAGGATGAAGAAGAGGGAAAACATTTATAAGTGCGTTTGTGGCTTTATAATCATCATCCTGGTTGTCGCACAACAATTGAGCATCAATATTTAATCAAAGAATTTAATATTGAGTGGGTGTAGTTTGATAATTTGAAAAACAAAAATCTAGCAGCCACACATGTCTACTTAGACATTTGTTTCCAACTGATTTAAGCAAAATACTCAAGCAGCTAATATGAGCTTTATTCGCCCTTTCAGCTAAATAATTTATGAGTAGTGTATGTTAGCAATGATGATAAAGTTTATGATAGTTTACCTGTGTGACAGTCACAGTGGTATATAAAGTGCAACAGGAAATTAATGGAGAAAAGAGAATAGTAAACTAAGAGAAGTACTCAATCACCATCAAAGATAAATGACATGAACCTTGAGTTTACTCATGCCAACTTTCAGCTCTATTTGTACCAACTTTCATGTTATTCACAAACTCAAGCATATACAAACACGAAATATGCAAGTGACGACAAATTTATTTATTAGAGATGCCATTTGGTACAAATTTAACAATAGTTTAACAAGTAGTGATTAGTACACCTTATTTCCCGTTTTGCGGTCTCCAAAAACTTTTCGAGCTTTATTCTTTTTTTGAAATCAGGATTTTATTAAATATTTTTTGCTTGTGCAGTTTTCTCTTTAAAAACTATGCTTTATGTATTTTTATACTTCGCACCAAATAAATACTTTACGTTCTCACTTATACATCAAAATTATATAAGTCAAGGAGAGAGCTTACTATGGAAGGTAGAACGTCTCAATTTTTGCTTCTCAAATATAAAGGTGTCATTGTCCTATGCATAACATCTGTATACATTGTTAGCTGAACTTTTTTATAAAAAAAAACTTTTCTTACTTGGTAATAATTTCTGACAAAGTTCTCTACAATTTCTCATGGAGCTCTTATACTTACAAATACCAAGTGCCCTGGCACGGGAGATGATGACGATGGTGGTTGTGGACAAGTAAATGGAATCTTGTGCGAGTGCATTAAAAGTGTATCATTTGATATCATCGTCATTTGAGTCGTAGTGGTAGCGTAGCAACAGAATAAAATATGAAAAGCACCAAAGTAAGCATCAAGTATTTGACACATGGGGGACAGTGTATCAGAAAGCAGCACAGTGTATGCATTACATGAGTAAATAGCAATATTATGATGTGGAAAAGCAGTGTCAATGCGAGAATTTCACTTTCCGAGGCCAGGAAAAGGTAGCGTTAGGATAAGATGTCGTACGACGATGTTGATGAGATGAAAATATAATGGAAACTGTGAAAAAGTTTTATCTCCTATTCTTAACCACATTAAAGCTCTTTCTAGTATTTTTTTGTGGAAGTATTGTCATTGTCATTCACACACGCGTTTTACTACGTAGTTTTGTTTGCATACATATACTACACGCACATACTCAAAATGAGATTGACAAAGTTGTTGAAAATATGGGAGAGATGCTATTATGAGGAGACAATCACCTCATCTGTTTCTTCCTCTTACGTCTATCGCATTTACTTATATTTGTTCACTCATCGTCAGAGAGGAGGCTGGAGCAGACTAATGTCCAAAGTTGTAAAAACTTTGAAGGATGGCAAAAATCAACAGAAGAAAGGCATTAAAAATTATTGGACGAAACGGAAGCTTTCTCCACTGTCACTTTCATTCCTGTTTTGTGTTTGTATAGGCAACAGCATATTGCAGAGGGATTAAAGGAAGCCAAGCATATTTTCTTCCTCTTGAGACTTCATGTTCTTTTTTTTCATCGTGTCTTGTCGGACAAGAAATATGTGTAATCTCTTAACATGATCAGCTTGCCCCTTTTTTATCATGTGGCATTAAATATGAGAACATGAAAGCATCCCATCACCTATCATTGTCATCAGAATACTTATTCTCCTCTTGTTGTAATACAGTAATATTTACCATTTGAGTATTTATATAACTTGTTAAAAAAAAGTAATTTGAGTGACAGTGACAGCTCATATTTTTCTTAATCTTCTTTTTCACTTTCACACCTCTCTACTTGTTTGGTGGCATGGTGGTTGCGCTTGACAAAACCTATGGAGATGATGGTGGCAGCGACGAGAGCAAACTTTTCCTCCCTACTTTCACCAAGGTGCTCTTGTGATGTTGATGAAAGTAAAGATAAGAAGCTGGTTGCATGTTACATAGACTCCGCGTCACTGCGAATTTTGTAGTGCTACATTACATTGCGTGTATGAGACTCCCCATCTCTACTGACTTTGATGGCTTCTGAACTCTGCGAGATTTGCAACGTGTCTGTGTTGCTGCTGTGAAGTGACTTTGGGACACTGAAAAATAGAAACATGTATTCTACTATTCCACAGAGAGAAACACAGAAAAAAACCCAGCTTTCTCTACAACTTTACGTTTCCTCAAACCATGTACAATTGTACAAATAGAGCTTTGGGACCAAACTAAACTAACCACAGCAAAATAAGATCTTTATATGTGAAGTATGCTCATATGCATATAAATTGTACATATGTACTTACATGCACGAGCACTCAAATAGCATTAGCCACAAAGTCAAGCAAACATTTGGCTTGTTTACATTATGATCATATATATCATGTGCTGTTTAGGAAGACAGATATACTACTAATTGTGCACAAAAAATGCATGCGTTCGCATGAAACTTATTTAAATGTGTATGACTATGACTCACTTGTGACTGAAGTAAAAATATCCTTTTCTTGTTGATGTTGGGCAAGTTGCGCAATAAACAAGCTAAGAAAGAAAGTTGACATTATGTGTATTTTTATTTTATTAGAAAGCATCACAAAAGCATCATTTTGTAAACTACAAAGTAATGAACTGTATGTGCATAAAGAGAATTAAGTGAAAGCCAGTGGCAAACATGCGACAGCAGCTGGTCACTAGCGTTATTTAGGTAGTAGGTATACCACACAGCCAAGATTGGTTGGTTTTTGGTTGTAGTTTGCTGGAAGAAAGACGATTACATTTACTTTATCTACTCTACAAATTATGTGATGGGTTATGTCTCAGCGGTTTCCTAACTTTTGTCCTTTCTCGTATCTTGTGTTTTCATCTAAATAATGCAAACTGTGCATTGTCTGATCGTGGAGTTATTCTCTATATAGTGGATATTCACATGCCATGCTTTCCAAGACCATACCAATTTTTTGAAGTAAATGGAGTAAAATGGAAGGTAATATGTCATTTGCCATCGTGATTACTTGTAATAACATTATATCATCCTCCTGTTTATGAGAAAGGCAGTCATGGATAGAAATTTTATTGATGTGGTTCTCCCTGGTGGCTGGCGGTCAAATGTACCATTATAGTTTATTGTGAGAAAATAAGCATATGTAATTTCATGTGCGTCTCAATCAACAATCATAAAATGAGAACTAGCTGCTGGGAGAACAAGAATTAGAAAACTGTTTTCACTCAGACAAAGTAAATGTTTACTAGACTGACAAGACTGTGAATGTAAATGAGTTGTAAGGCCGTCTCAAGTATGGAAATGTATGCTTGTGCGCACATGACATAACGTACTTAGAGAGGTAAATTGTTTATATGAGAGAGTATGGCTACATTTTGATAATTTCTTAGAAACATTGAGACAAGAAGTTGAAGCTACTTCCTCAGAAAATTAGTTTTTTTAACCATAAGAGCAGGTCTAGTTTTCCTTGTCTAAAAATGATCATTATACCAAATTCGTTAGGATCTGTTTTTCAAACTTGCCTCCAATAATCTCTGATTTAAGTTTCTCATAGAATTTCAGAGTTTAGCAGTAGACAAATACAGACTTTTCTATATAAGCGCATGTAGTGAACATGAACAAAGTGGCTCAAAAACTTTTTACTGTAGTTGGTATGGTACTTGATCTTACCAGGTTTATACTTTCACTGTCACCGTGACATTTTATCATCTGCTATTTCTGCAATTCATCTGTATTATTGCAGAAACCTTTTTTTACTTCTTTTTATTAGCTGGCAAAATCTTATAAAGATAAAGACTGTTCTTGTTTCTAATTGCTCTTTTATATGAATTACTACAGAAAGTTTTTCTATGTATACTTAAGTAATAAGCAATTTAAAAGGAATGGCTTCACAAAAAAAAATATTAATAAGGAAAAATACAGTTGTTTCGCTAAAGTATGCCAAGGACGAAAATTCAAAGAATTCTCAATCATTCTAGCTAGCTGAAAAGTATTACGATATACAATTTTATATTTAGAATGTATATTCAATAGTTGTTTCCCTGACAAGTTGAAATAGAACTTTTTCTCCATTTTCCTCCGATGCTCCCAATTTTTCTGTGATTTATTGCTAAAATGATGTTTCCATATCGAAGTCCTGTTCTGCTGTTTAAATTTGATTTTATGTTGCTCGCATAAAAGGTAAAGACAGGCATTATTATTAACTTTACTGAATTACCATATTCAAAAATCATATAAGCACACATCACACATATGTACATGTAAGATGCATGGCTTTTATCAATAACAATAGTATCATCATCGTCATAATAGTATCATCTCTAACGAAGTTTACTACTCTCACACAACCCGTCGTAACTTTTGTACCAAGCACGAAAACTAATAATGCATGAATTGTAATGGTAACAACAGATCATTAAAGAATTTATTACGTTTAGTCATTCCAACGTTGACATGACACAATCATATTATCTTGTCACTATTTCGGCCTTCCGACAAACTCCACTATCACGACTGCTTTTGCCTCTCTATTCCCTAAGAAACCTTTCGATTCCCCACCTACAACCTACACACGAATGCATGCATGTATATATTCACTGTTATAATATACTTCTAGACTCCGTAGAATTCATCATTTAATTTAATGAATGCATGTAACTTGTAACTCGTAATCGCAATAGCAATCCTATATGTATACATGTAAACGTTGGTCATTGTGTGGGCAACTACCTACTACTCTCAGTGAGACAAAGAAAGCGCTATGAATTCCAAATTGTTATTATTATTTGGATAAAGCGGTATCATTTGTGAAATGTTGAGTGAAACAGATGATGAGAAAAATAGACTTTTGCCTTTTCCCAAAGCTTTGCATAATATTTTGAATGCTAGTTATATATTTTATATTTCTATATATATATATGCATACGTTAATATTTTTGTATTTGAGTTGTACGACACATAACACACCGCCAGTTCTAGTGTGTAGCATATTATTAAATGCGTAATAACTGTTCATCGTATCGTGACTGGTAATAAAATATCTCATAATTTTCTCCCAAAATAATTTACATGGCAAGAAAATTTAAGCGCATATCATAAACATGATCCCCACCTACATATCTTCCTTTATGTCTTTTAGGTTGGAGAAGTGTGCGTATCTGCAACGACTTTCTCTTTCTCTCTGTTAAACATAAAAGTACACATATGTTAATATACAACGCAGCGTTACTAGAATATTTTAGCCCTATCATCGTAACTTTATATTAATGGCGTTCTGGCACTTATAATGTTATAGCAAGTATAATGAAAAGGAGTAAATGATAACAATAAAAACAATACATTTTCCACTTTCTTCCTCTTCGTTTTGTTGCTTCTAAGTTAGTTGGTAGCGAAGTATATTGTATCAGTAAATAAAATAAATAAATGTTGCCACATAAAAAGAGTGCTGAAGATTTTTTCAGAGTTAATAAACTCCAATTACTTGCACATTTTTATTTATTTTGGGAAACTACTTACCGCTTACACTGGATTACGTTACCCGTTGTTTTATTCTCTACAATAGTCAGATGAGCGAAGGTGGTGGTGGGTGAACTTGAGTGGTGGGATTTTTCCATGTGTTGTGCTTCAAGTATCATGATATTTCATATTTAGCATTTGGTCTTAACTATTTCATAAATGCAAACATAAAATATCTATTGTTTCCTATATGAAAATTTTTGGCCAATGTTCCACAGAACAAAACGTCATATTATGTATATATTTTTTACGATTTTAAGTAAAATGCCATGAATTTTTATTAGCGTTCATCTAACATGTTGATCATCATCCTAATGTTGGAAAATTGGTTTATTGTATAAAGTACAAGCAAATTATGGAATTGAAAGACTTCAGCATTTTTTTCTAACAGGTGTGCAAAAAGAAAGGTAAAAAGAGAAATAAGTTCTTTTCAAAAATAAAATTGGCCTTGTTTGTTTCATCTTGACTTACAATCAGTCTATGACGTAATGTTGGTGAAGTCGCTGATTTAAAAAGCTTACATGTAAGAAATCAGTGTGATATTTGTATGACTAAAAATTATAAAAAACTTGAATAAATTGGACATATAATAAATAATTTATAGAATAAGAAGAAAAAAGCCTAAAAGTGAAACACATTTCGTCTTAGATACAATTGTTTTTTATATCCTTGAAAAGTATTTGCACCATGGGACGCATTTGTGTGTGAGACGGTCTGATGATAAAAATAAAATCACGGATAAAAATATCTCACGTGCATCTCATCCACATCAACACAACCCGTTGTTTGTATGATGATGATAATAGTTTGAGAAAACAAGTTATCTAGATGAAATATCGAGAAGAAAGCGAGTGAAAAATTTGGGACCTTGTTCATTTATAGAGGGAAATGAACATAATATGTCGACTAGGAACATACATAAAAAAATCCTATATCTAAACAGCGCAGCGATTACAAAAAGTGCAACCTAAGTTGAATGCTTCTAACCTGCTGACAGATTGAATGGGAGAGACACACAACCATGCACACTCGTTCACATCTGATCAGTGATGATCAGTCTTTTTTCAGCGAACCATTTTCCAAGCAAATGCAACCGGTTGGTTTTTTAGATGGCTGTTGCATGATGTTATATATTTAAGATTGTGTAGTAGCTACGAAAATACCACAAGCATCTTAACACAAGAGCCTAGTCAATACCATTATCATCAATAGCACGTCGCATCACCACCACACTTCACGTCATCATCATCCTTACCACTGGATTTACTCGTTTTTTTTGTAAAATAAAACTCTTCGACTTTTTGCGTGATCAGTTGGTTTATTTCAAGAAAATAAATAAAGAAAAGCGAAAGAGGAGACGCGAGCACATAAAATAGAGAGAATTACTTTGTAAGAAAAACAGAGCAACTAAAAATGTTTGCTTCTTTAGAAATTGCTTGCATTGATTTCCCTTTCCTAGCAATTAGAGTGAGTATTCGGAATCTTTACAGTTGTTTCCGGCCTCCCACCACTTCTAGAAAAGAAAACTCTTGTAATTTGTTGTATTTTGTATACGTTACAATGCGTGCTTAAAGGTTATATATTTATAACAGTTGGAAATAATTATAATAAGTATATGTCACAAACGGTCAATTGCCAAGAGGAAGGAAGCGCTTGTAAAAAGCACTGGCAGTTTACAAATCTATCATTTATGTACAAATGTGTTTTTGATAATATTTCATTTTGAAAAGTTTCATTTTCTAAAGAAATATTTTACTCCGATGTGAAGCCATGGAGCTATGAATTTAAACAGAAGAGACCGTGTGAAAAAAACATTTCTTCAAATTACACATCGGCTGAGCAAGAATTTTAGCCTTTCCACTACATTGTGAACACTCAGTGTTGATTTGTTAGTATTTGTAAAGTTTTTTTTAAAGAGAAATGAAAGATGATCTAAAAGTAGTTTCTAAAGCATTTTTTTGGTTATATATTTAGATGATAACTATGTAAGCACACATGTGTGCAAGTAGTGAAAGTAAGGGCACTTAAAACTATTTGCGCATCCAAGACATGAAGGGGCAATCTAAAACATGCAAAAAGCGAGTTCAATAAGTTAAGTCACCTAAACTGGGCACTGATTTTTTAGACTCCAGTAACTTTTGACCGATCTGGTGGAGGGACATAATGGATGAAGTACCACTGCGTTAAGTTTGGTCTAAATCGGTCTAAGTTATGAGTTGTTGTGCAGATATGCAGACGGACAATGCGATATTAATGAGTAGCTTTCGCTACTTAATCATTTGGTTACCATTTCTTTGTTTCAGAAAATATTATTCAATAAATTTAGGATGAGAAGCATTATGCTTTTGTCATGTATTTAACACTGATAGCAATATAAACTGACACTGTTCTGGAGCAACGTGATTTTCCGTCACTCTTTCCTCACACTTCTGGTGAATACATATTTTATCTCTCGGCACTGAACGTGAAGGACTTCAGGTTGTACCATGCATGCTTCCTACTATCTAATTCGGTGGCATGCAATAGTCTGGGAAATTTTATTCCAGAGAAAAATATTGAGAAATTGGAGCAGAAATACATGTACAAAAACATTTTGTACATATGTTGCATAATACGAATCATTCTTCGTACTTATGCAAGTCGTGTTTTTTTTATCTACAAAGTCACGCTTCATGATTAGGATTGATGATGCTTAAGATCCCGCGGAAAACATACAGATTGAATAAAAACTCCTCCAAGCATGCATTTACACAGACAAGGATCTCCTTAAGTATTCAGTGCGTTGTGTCCTCTACAATTTCGCTTCATTTCACAATTTGTTCATTTAAAATCGAATAAATTCTATTCAGCTCTCTCCTCCTTCACCAACGACCATTCCAAGTTATTACTGAGCATCAAACGAAATGGAACGACACACACACACTTCTCGGCCGAGTTTCTCTTTCCAAGTATTTTTTATATGGAAAACATCAAATACACCGACACGTCAGGAAAAATAGAGCTCGCTTTCGCTTCCATCTATCAAAACATTATTTTTTTGCATAAAAAATCATATACACTTTTACTCGTACCTTGTTTTAATAATTTTTTTTATTCCTGTATAGTTATTTTTACATACCATGAGCCTAGAATGTTCACGAAAAAAAATATGAAATTGGGCCTGCCCCAATAACTGATTTTCATGAGCTCATTTTAACCATTCCATATCATATTGAAATTATTCATTACCCACACGTTGATTCATAGAAATGGAAGCAGATTTGCCTGTAGATATCCATTTCCCTTAAATTTGAGAAATGGGAGCTGGGAATAAATTTAGATAAACTAATGTGATAATATGTATTTAATGTATTTTCGTCATTTTTTGTTTTTGTATTCCAATGTTTTGAGGAATGATAAAAAAACAGAGATTCGAACTGCATGTAATGTACATTATATATGTATGCATTCAGTCAGTATTAAGATAAATATATGCAAATATAAATAAATGTATTATTTTTTCCCATGGCAGCTGTTACAATTTTAATAATCCGTAAATGTAAAGTCTGTTCTTCTGGTTGATGTGCTTTGCCTTGGGGATGTATTTTTTTTATATTTAGCACTTAAATCTGATTCGTTTAATGATTATTGTTTGGTAAGTTTAAAAAACAAACAGAAACCGACATTTTGCAATGATGCACTTACAGTTGTTGTTCTTTTAGCAATTTCCTTTAAATAATTTACATATATACATAAATCCACACTACTCACACTCACAATTGAAATGTTAATTTTGTTTCAAGTTTTAAATTCAGCGGAATCGTTTTAGCAACTTTTTTCAGACATTTTATGACTTGTTTGCAGAAGTCGTAAGGACACCGCTCATAAATTTCCAATACTGCATGTTTTCATTGGTCCAAAAAATGGAGGTTTTTTACATGACATTGATGACTTGTGCAATTTGTGTCATCTTAACTACACAGTACTTCATCTTTATCAGCAAGAAAAAAAAATCCGCATAGTAATGTATGCTGATGTAGTACTACTTACATTCACTTCAATTCCAAGAGATAATTTTCCTTTGAGTCGAGCTTACTATTATTGGCACAAAGTAATCAAGATCTGAAATGTTTTTTTTTACTTAGAGGCCTTGTTTTGTGAGACCAAAAAATCAAGCAGGAACAAAAAAATGCATAATCGAATCAACATTCAGCAGATTCGTTAAAGTCTGGATGGATGACACTGTTTGAGGAGGAGTCGCGACGTTGATTTTTTCGAAAAGAGAGAGTGAAATGAAATACCTACATGTCTCCGTAAATTACACAATGTAATGCTTTATAGAGAGCATGTTAGTATCGTTCAGTAAGTGGCATGGATTCATGATGATAGCAGCATTAGCAGTGTATATAGCCTCACATCTTACAATATGGCACAATATATATGCTTGTTCTGATTACAATATCAGAATCCAACGGGTTTTTGAGTCGTGCCGTTTTGTCTCAATGAAAACGAGCCAAATTGTCTCCGTGATTGATTGCTCTTGCACACAAGCACACGCAAGGAATAGCATAACTTGCATTACATCATAATAGCATGTGTGGATATATTATGTGTGTTTTGTATGAGTATAATATATGTAATAGTATATTGTTGAATTCATGCAGGAGAAAAAAAAACAACAGCATGACGCCAAAACTTACAAAAGGGTAGATACAAAAGAGAGAGAGAGAGGGAGAACTTATATTGGTTTTACTCTTCCATGTAGACATTCATAACAATATTGCTTCTTACTCTATCTCTTTCACTACAAGACATCGTCAAAGACACTCCACTGCCACTAGTTCTTTTTGTAGTTGACATACTGCTACGACTATATAACTTCTGTCCTTGTCTACTGCAAGAGAGGTCTGGCTTGACGCGAATTCAAAGGAGTGAAAGGATGGAAAGAAAGAGAAAGATGAGAAGGAAAAAAAATGTTCATTTACTGTTCACTGTGGTGTCATTATTCTTCCCTTTTCTACAGTTTCTCATCCTTCCTATTATTTGTATGACAAACAATGTAGCAGGAAGACGCATAGAACTTGCTAATGAAGCATGGAGCTTACTATATTTATTAATATGCACACAACAGTATGTATGTATGTATGTATGACTAACGAGGGAAGTATCCCAACCCATTTCGACAGATCGGCTTTATACTCCGGCCATATTTACGTACTTATATAAGAAAAT
>JAQFZH010002335.1:0-16944 GCA_034695485.1 Entomobrya nivalis | reverse complement strand
TAGTTTTCAAAAATACCCATACTTAGTGGTTACGCTTCCACCATGTATTTCAAATGGGAGGGCTTGTCGTCCCACACTCTATCCACAAAACACACTGTGAGGCGGCTACCCAATTACCAATTTGGGTAGTCGCACTTTACATATTCTACATGTATGTCCTGGAAATCAGCATTTCTATCATCATTTTCGTTTAATGCATCGTTCCATGCTTTTGCAATTTGTGCAGACGAAAACCTTGCTTCATCCAACATATCGGTTGTCAGGGAAAACCAACCTAATAGCTCTGTTCCATTTGTAGCTTGGCTGATTTTGTGAATGACTTGTTTTAATATTCTTCTTTCTGCAGCCTTGAGCGACAACTTATGAGTCATTTTTAACAACTCCACATCAACGTCAGAGATGTAAATACCTAATATATTATCTAGCATCTCAAGAACTTTTGTGATTTGATATTTTCCAGCAAAGTAGGTAAATTCCACAACAGTGTCATTATCCTTCCAAGATGGTAGCAGTTCCCCAGTGTACCAGCAATTCAGCAGTATTTTCATTGTTTTGGCAGATATGTCGTCAACTTTTACCACACCGGCACTGCTTTCCTTAAAATCATATTCGCACATTGTAGCAAAAACCAGACATTGAGCTATAAGACAAATACAAACATTAGATTTACATTTATTAAATAAATATTTTAGATAATTAATATAATTAACAAATTACCGCGCAGAATTATCTTGTGCGCAAAGAACTCGAATTTGTCCTTTGTAAGAATTTTAACGTCAGAGCTCGATTTGTCGTCTAGAAGTTTAGCAAAATTCTGACAAAATTATACTCTGTATGTCCTTCTAAATTCTTTGGCTTTGGTTAAAAAAACCGTATTTGGTACATTTTTCACCGTAAACTTGAGTATATTTTCCAAGGATCCTTCAGCATTAGTAAAATAAGCATAAGTTTCATTTGAGTAACCAATACGGGCCCACCATGATTCAATCATGATTATCATGATTGTACTATCACCATTTTCCTTTCAACTCTTGCATTTTCGTGTGTCTGTAAAATAAAAAGGATATGAACACCAAGCCATGTGGGAAGATTACATGCATACTTATTAATGCAAATTGCGTACCTCCCAACTCGTCAAAACTTGACTTGGAGAACCAAATTAGCTCGGAATTTATTCATGCATTGATGTTTATTAAGTAGCTCCCAATAGAATCCAATATCCCTTCCTTTGATAGCAGTTCCAACCAAAACTTTGCCACACGTTACATTCTCTCCTTCTAACTGAAATTCAGCTTTCGCCAGTCACTCTCAAAGTTAAAGTAAAGAACCTTATTTTTAAACTGTTGGGCCAAATACAGCTAAATACCTACGTGATAAGCGAATTCATATAAATCCATTTAATGATAAACACGGAAGGATTTTGATTTATATTTATTTATCACTAAATAGTAAACTATCATTTGAGTTGAGTTCTAATTCTAATGTTAACATCATGAGCCTATACCGTGAAAGTTGTTCTCTCAAATATTCCACACCACTATTATCAGTATGTAAGCCATATTACGCAAGGTGGATTTGGGTAAAGTAATATAGTACTGTTACAAAAAATTTGGACTTTTTTATGCAAGGATTAGAAGTAAGCATTATTCCACACACATACTGAAATGAAAGAGAGCTGTAAAATGATGGTTTCAGTAAATCCTACTTTCACTCGACAATATAAAATCGCAGTATCGTTCAATGTGCCATAATCCATCAAAATTGCACAATAAAACTCGAACATCTCAAATTGTGGATGACGCCTACACTACATCAGAAATATAAACACTAGCAGTCGCTATCGATGCCCCACAAAATATAGTATTAGAGGTGTTTAAGTATCTTTAATCTTTTTAACTTAAAATGGTGATATATAAAATCAAAACGTATAAATCATTATGACTTGAATGTAGAATGATGATATCATATAGCTCTTTAGGTAAGCTTTTGGTCATTTGACACAAACCTTTATCGCATGTTCATATTTGCTTCATTTTGTCGCTCCCAACCAAACAGCTATGAAATATTGCATGTTCTAAGCACGTGATCTCTTCAAATCTCCAATTGAAAATATATGATGTATTTACGTATTTATTGACTTTATTTTCCATCTTTGAACAGACTGATAACCACTACTCGTCAGTTTTAATGCACTCAGGGTTAGAATGGCCGTATTTATTGTTGATGCAATTTAAGTCAAACTTGAAAAAATAAATCATGTAAAACTTGTTATTATTTATTTACTATTTATACGTTTTCAAATGGTCGTGTTCATTATTATCGTTAAATATTTAGAAAGTATTAAAGTACACCGACAATTATGACGTTTAACAATTTGGTGTTAATCAGTAAACAAAACTTTGAAGTTAATGAAACTAATATCATAAAATATTAAACTAATTTATCACAACAAGTATGTTATTAAAAACATTTGGGGAATTTTTGTGGTACAAAGAAGTCGCCAACATTTTGAAACTTACTATAGTAATTTTACTTTAATTTAACTATAGTTTAAATAATTCTTAAGTATAGACAATTTTATTTATTAAAAGTAAATATTTAAACGCAGTATCATATTCTATCAACAAGCATGCTTAAGTACCCAAACAAACATGCCATTTACAATTGGATCTAAACAAATTCAAATTAGCTTAACTTCGGGTTGGCACGAACAAGTATACCTCTGTCATCTGAACTTTCATTGTTGGTTTTTTTTAATTTGTAGGTCAAAAAGTGCAAACAATTCATCTGCACTGCCAACCTTCTTAACAGTACTAACGATACGATTAAGTAATTTACTTTCAACACTTTTCATTCCAGTCTTACAAGCCAATGCCAGCAATCTAAGATGCCGAGAACAAATGTCAATATCATTTTGTTCAGACACAACATCGTCAAATGTCTTCAAGATTTCCGCAGTCGACAAATTTTCCTTATCTAAATTATCCGCTCTTATGGAAAACATATCAAATAACTCGGCTCCACTAGTAGTTTTGTGGATTTGATAAATCACGCGTTCCAGTAGCCTTGCTTCTGCATTTTTGAGAGACAAGTTTTGTACCATCTTCAACAAATCTAAGTCTACATGAGATGCTTTCAAACCCTGTCCTAAGACCTCATTCATCATCTCAAGTACTTTAGTCAATTGGTATTTTCAAGCAGCGTACGCAAACTCAGCAACAATGTCATCATCATTCCAGCATGGTTGTAATTCTCCAGGAAGGTTGTAATTCTACAAGAACACAGGAGTAGCGTTGACGCTTACGTCGTTTTTTTCTGAGAACGAGTTCAGTAGGCTTTTGGGAAAAAATTCAAATGATTATATCATTTAATTTATAACGAATAAAATGAAGTAAATATTTCTGAAAATTTATGTTTAACAAGTAACAAAACTTAAAATTTACAAACATTGATACCTTAATCTTATTAAAAAATAGTTGATACATAACTTAATACAGTAGTTATATAAATAAAATGGATGACATATTTGTATAATTAAGTCAAAATCAATCATAAGCTTGTACATTTATTTTTCAACTATTGAACTTCATCTTGCAGTTAAAATACTGAAATTATATTGTCCTCGCGTTCTCCAAGTGTTTTACAACGTGTTATAAAAATATTTATACATTTAGAGCTTCAGTCGTCACTAATAATATTTTACAGAAAATAAAACTCTAACTATAATCATTTTCAAATATTAATATTGTCTATGAAATGTAAGTCTTTTTTAAACAAAATTCATAATGATGTTCCTATAACTACACTGTTGTATAACCAAACAATAACATTTCACCGCTCTCATTCCACGGCCTAATCATAATGAAATGAGAATTGAATATTGAACTTGTCATTACTATCAAGGTAATGTTTCTGTATGTGAGAAATTGGAATGGAAAAAGGAAAACTAGGTTGTTCATCAACAGGCAACTGATAAAATCTTTTTACTTTTGGAGTGTCCATTGGGATCATAGTCCACTTCATATCTGGTAAGTAGTTGCTTCCCCATTCGTTTTCAATTTCGGGCTTCGGTTGACCTTTTATACAAACTTTCACTTTAAACGTTGCTTCTTTCGCCGCTGTTTCTGACGTCAGCATAGCAAATGCAAAGGTAAATAGTTTTTGTTTTCGTTGATCTTCATCAAAGTGAATAATAAGAAGAAACACATCTTTTCTGACATTCTCCATGTTAGCACCTTTTGGGCCACCCACTTCAAAGAAACGAGCCTCCATTGATGATAGACGTTCATCTGATTCTAGAATCTCATCAAAAAATGAATTTTCCAACTGCACATTCCAGACAGAGTTCCATTCCATTGGAAGTACTGTGAAGTCGTGTTCAGATTTAAAATGATCCATAACTTCCTTTAATTTTTCCGGCTGGTTTAATAGAAATGTACAGAATTGGAACTGACATTGTTTATAACCCTCGTATGCACAGAGGTTGATTTTGCTAAAAAAAAGGTTTAACATCGTTATTAAAAACATTAGTTTTCTAAAAATAAAAAATAAATTTACATTAGTTTAATTCAAATTACTACCCACCCAAATTTGCAGATACTTTCATGATCAGTAAGCTGATCACGTGCGACAAGTTCCTCGCATCCTTGAACTTTCCAATTACATGCAAACTTCATTGCATCAAGTAAACCCTCTGCGTAATAATTACGAAGTTTTTCCTCATTGGAACTAGGAATTTCAACTCGGCAAATTGGACAAGTTTCAAGTTGGCCAATACAAGGACTACAAATGGAGTGTCCGTTTGTGCACTGATAAATTTGGTTTCTTGGAACTTGTAAACAGACTGGACATTCCAAAAATTCGGAATTCGAGGATAAGGATGCAATCATTTTGACTGACAGAGAACGAGAGTTAGTCAAATGATAATTGTTTGAATAATAAAACTGTTTTTCAAAATAAAATGTGTAATATATTTTTTACCTAAATAATGAAGGTTTGCTTCAATATTTAAATATTAGGTAAACTATTATTCACAAAAACCAGTTTAATATTTCACATATATACAACACACAGCTAAAAGGCTTCTTAATTGACTTTTCTATACGTAATATATGTCTTTGTATCTTTCTAAAGCAAATAAATAATTTTAAACATTTTTATAAACTCCATTCGAAATATAAGATATATTCCTTTGTTTTTCAAAGACACATGTTAAGGAACACGTTGTTTACTCTCTAAGCTACATGCACAGAATGCGCGTAGGTTACAACGTATTAGTAGCTCGTCCCTTAATTTCAGTAATGTGGAAAGTTTGCATGCATGAAAGTGAAGTCTACTCAATTTTGAATGCAAGCGTCTGCCTTTTTATTATGCTGATTGTGAACATTTAATTGAAATAGAATAACTGCTTACATTCTTACAAGGGAAAGAATGTGCTGCATGCATTTATCTGCATGTTTACAGTATCATTTTGTATGATGTGCTGTACACACATATCTTGCGTAGGTGATAATATGTGCATTTACAGGTTCAAGGTAAGGCAATCCATGAAATGCAACTAAAACTTCTTAGTTCATGATTGAATGAATATAGATTATGAATATTTTAAGTAAAATGCAACAAAGGTACATGAGGCACACATATATTCCAAATTACCTGAAACGATTTTTATACAGAACGGAATACAAACTTACATATTACCCATCCCATACCGTCGTGCTTATCATTGACAAATATGCATGCGTGTATAATATTATGCCCTTAAAAGCTTTGATTGTGTTAAAAATTTGACGGGGTAAACTTCAATGTTGTCAAGACATAGGTAGCTGAAGTAATTTCGAGTTTGAGAGTAAACCATCCACAGGATATAATAATAAGAGAAACCGGTGAATACTTTATTTTAGCACCATTAAAATGTTAAGTTGCATAAGGAGCATACCGAAAATAAAAAAAAGAAATACGTAGCTAAACACATACTTGCATGAAAATTTGTTACTGTTATAAGCATGGGTAATACATTGTAAGAATTTTTAAAGCCAGCATATTGATTATTGAAGTGTATCATGATCAAAATTTGTTGCCACTACTCATGAGTAGAATGAAGTGTAGACAAAGGATGTAATTAAGCCATTCTGGGAACAGATATCTGCATAAAATTCAATTCCAAGAAAAATACAAAAAGTTTCAAAACTGCAGGGAAAAATTACTTACGAAAAATGGAGTTTAGTTGCTCGTATAAATGGCTGAGGGTATAAATCTCGCTTGTGAACCAAAGTTGGATCAGTTTAATAAATATTTTGAGGCGGTATGAATTTGATAGTCCTACCAATAGTATAAACAATTAAAAAGTATTTTTGTGGTAATTTAAAAAATGCTGATCTAGAAACTAAATATTGTTCATTTAATCCGTTGTAAGGAACTGATAACGAAAAAAACAGATTCGAAAGAAAAGCTAAGTAGTTTTGTGTTGAATTATTTTTCTATCAATTTTTAAAAGATTTCTGTTGATGTTTGAAAGATAAGTTTTTATTTTTTTGGAAAAAAACTTGTTACTTAATTAATAACCAAAAATACATTTGTAAACCATCGTATTCGGGGAAAATACCATTTGTTCAATCGAAATGCTTATATAAAATAGTCTACAGACAACAATTGTGAAAACAGGTGTAATATAATATCTTGTGAAAAATCAGCTTTTTGAACGATGGAAATATTGCAACCAATAATTTTTATTAATGATTATACGCAATATATTCTAGTTTGAAAAATAATGACAGTAATGGCAATTTAGTAAAAACTCTTTTACGCTTGTTTGCATGGTTCTTATACTTCTGTCATGTCTCCCATGTGATGTCTTTCAACAAAATGAGCAGTGCTATTCGTAATTTCAAACAATATTTGTTCAGCAAACTTCTTTAATATTTTTAAAAATGGATTAAATTTTTAAAATATTAAAGATGTTTGCCGAACAAATATTGTTTGAAACTACGAATAGCACTGATCATTTCGTTGAAAGTTGCACTTAACACTTTATTTGCAAGAAACTCGATTGTTTTAGAAAAAATAACGACATCACTCTAAAATCCGAAAGTAAATGTTCTGATTAAATGGAAATTAATTGTATTAAAAACTTTATGCAGAGCCTACAATTTAAGGTACAGTTAACATGTTCGACATTATGATGTATACCAAGAACACCATCGACTTAAATATCTTAATCTTTTTAATCGTATAAACATAGTTTTAACTTGTATAGACTTACAGAAACCACGTAAAGCATTTAATATTTTTAAATTTTGCTTTAACTTACTCACTTGATTCGTCCTATGGAAGGAGTAGCTGAACACATACCTGTCATTCGAGATTACGTCTTGATAGTGATTTGTTAACCCATCTTTCAATTAAACACACTTCAGCGCTGCTGTTAATGTTTTCAAGAACAAAACTTGACATTTGTAGCCTGAAGACAATATTTATAAAGTATTTGCCTGGCTAACATGTAACAAGTAAAAAGTTAACATGTTGATAAGTCCGAGCGTTTTTATATTTTTAAGTTTGCATTGCTTTATATCTGGGGAAAACAGGTGGGAGTTATCTCCATTGAACAGAAAAAGTGCTCTCAGGTTGGAATTTTCTGAAACGTCCAATTTAAAAAATATCGAACTAAATACTTATGTTCCAATTTGCTCGCATTGTTTTAAATTTATTGCGCTGTATACGGACGCAAATATAATCCCTACATCAACACCTGTAATGGTTCAACGCCTACTTCCTGTTCAGTCAGGTTTCAAGAAAATTGAATATGTACCCATTGATTTGGCTTTAAAAGTTGAGAGCCGTAGCATTATAATAGTTCCTAAGCAAAATAGCTCACAAATCTGCAACTCTAACTTTTTTAGTGTGAATCGTTATGTATGCACACAGCTTATATTTTCCAACTTTACTGTCAGTAGTAGGCCCTGGAATTTTGAGCAGTACATTTATATATTACCATCCACTGACAATCTTTCTATTAACAGTTTATGGGATTACCAAATTTCCGTCACGAATAAATTACGGTTTCTTATGAACATTCTTGGAATCGTGGTTTCAGAACTGCATTATCGGAAAATGTATTCCTGGGCAAAATTTGTTCGAACACGCTGGCTTATAACATATTCGAGAAACGAAAACGTAATTATGTTGCTTATTAGCACAAATGTTTTTCCAGAACAAAATCCAGTTGTACTTATGTTTCCACTCTCAATGACACGATTTGTTATTATGACAGAACCTCGAAGTATTCTGTACATGGGCCTTATACAAATTCGAAAATATCTGGACAATGAACTTGTAAATACAAGAAATATATCAAGGTGGGGACTTCAGCTCGGAGAGGAATTCGTCGCTTTAAGTCAATGCACACATGGATCAATATTTATGAAAGATATGTTCCGTTTTGAATTGGAACATATTTTAAATTGTGTTGAGAGTGATATTCTTTGGAAAAATATTTTAGGCGATAATTTTGAAATCGAGGAATACTATAGTTTACCGAATACCAACATTTACTTTATTAAAGATAAAAATAGCCATGAGGCATCATTTTTCATTTCCCATCCGCCAACACAAACCAGATTTATAGCGTGTGGAGGAAGTTTTGCAGGGACTTTCGGACAATATTTAATTTTCGTAAGAAGCTTTAATTATACAATTTGGATTACAATAATACTTGTATTTGCTATTATTGTACCAATGGTCTGGTTTGTACTTTTAACTTCCATTGAGTCATCGTCACCGGTATTATTCCTGGAAATAATAAACGCCGTTTATCGAAATCTGGTTGAACAGTCGACGCCTTATTCGTCGAAATATTTAAAAAACTATTTAGTTAGGATAATTGCAGGATGTACACTTTTATGTGCTCTAGTTTTAAGCAACGCCTACAAAAATGATAACATGTACGAATTAATGTTGCCAAAAAGGTTTAATCCCTTAGTTGATTTCGAGCAATTGTTAAATGCAAACTTCGTTGTATATTCTTTGCCGCATTATATGACCGTTTTTCAAAAATGCAATCAAAACATTAGCGTTTTATTAGACTGTATCGAAACTGGGTCAATTGATAGACACCAAATTGATGCAGCAGATGAATCGATTTCAATTATATCAACGTTGGCTGCACCAGTTTTTGAGTTATTCTTTTCAAAACATGTATTAACAAAACAATATCAGAAAGCCCTCAATTACTCAAAATTATGGATGAAGCCGGTTTACAAAACAGCAGAGAAAATTCGAAAAAACTATGCTGAAAACGCTACCAGCTTCGATATAGAAGATGATCGAGGTATTAGTTCATATTTTGGTGACTCTGAAACAGAAGTTCAAATATTACAGGAACTAGAAAAATGCAATAATACTGCATTTGTGGATGAAGATGGTAAAATTCGAAAATGGGAGTTTCTTCTAAAGCAGAAGGGGGTCACAAAGATATCAACTGGGAAGGACATTTTAATTCAAACATTTGTTGGATATCAAATTCGAGGATTTAAACCCACGTTTATAGCAAAGAGAATTCAAGGTATAAGTTCCTCCGGTATATTGGATTGGTGGAGTAACTTTGTTTCCTTTCATCTTGTCAAACTGCGCACCAGATCGGGTCGTCTTATCAAATCAAATGAAACCTACAAAAATTTCTACGAGAAGGGATCAGCTCAAGGTCATCCGGACGTATCGCGAAGTATTTTTCTTTTGTTTTATTTGGATCTGCTGCTTCTGTTAGTTGCAGTTGTTGCCTGTTTACTTGAAATAAGTTACTGTTTTACCACAAACAAAATCTTGCCATACTTGCATATTCAAAAATCAATGCGATATACAATAACAAGTAGGACGAGGGAACTTAAATAATAAAAATTACTGTGAGCTTAAGAATGGAAATATAGAACCATGAAAGGATTTTATCCACATTTCTCTCAACTTTTTGAAACCAAGCCTTAAATCTAACCGACATTTGTTCCAATCTTTAAATTGCTACCAATGATTTGGTCTTCGCTCTCAATATTTTTATAAAATGTCAGACAGACTGAAAAAAACATGACAGAAATTATTGTGTTGTGTTATTACCGTTATCTTTTATTAGAGAGCAACGAAAAAACAAACAAGATTTTTCATCATAACGATGAAAAATGTTAAATATTTTTTTTACTGTAAAGATGGTAAATTTGTATTGTAAAAAGAAGTTTCAAACCATTTGATTAAATTACTTAATTTTGGAAAATTTTCGAAAATAGATTAGTCGAATTTACTTTTAAATAAACCATGAGTAATAATTACACGGTATTTTTATTAGAAAAGTAATTTTATTTCTTGTACAAAATTGCTCTGTGAATACATACAGGCCTTTAAAATAAAATTAAAATGGCGATGCTTTTTATTTCTTATGACCCCTTTTCTCTAAGTGCTTTATAAGATCGTGTTTCCGCGTGTACGTTAGAATGCAATATGGACACTTGAACTTTGACCCGTTTCAACACGCGCTCAAATGTCGTATTCGATTTGCTTTTCTTCTAATTGTCGTCCAATCTTTTTTGCACACCGGGCAAAACGTCACACTTTCATCAAAATCTTCATCGTCTATTTATCTTTATCCATTTCCTAAAATCCAAAAATTATTCACAAGGTTAAAGATATGTATAAGGTATTCCTTGTTTTAACGTATTACGCTACTCTTTTCGCATAAAAAACTTGCAAAACTGCAAGTCATCTTCAGTATTTCCATTGAACAATAACAACAACTTTCTGTTGAGTTCTTAGCTGTTCGATCTCAAACTTCTGCTTATGAACAATTTTCTCTAGTTCCAAATTACGGGCATTAGATGATTCCAGTTGTTTTGTCAGTGATTGAATTTTGCTTGCTTCACTCACAGTGGATATATCATCAGGTAGAACCAATTCACTCGAATGATCATCGTCAAATATGTAATGATCAGTATATGATTCGCCTGTCGCACTTTCTTCATCATCATTACAGTCTTTATTACCGAAATTGGCATTGTCAATCTGTTCCACTACATCAAAAAGTATTTCCTCTTTCACCCAAACGTCCATAGAATCTTTTTCAACTTTTACCGTTGATTTGTCCGAATAATTTGCTACGTCAACTTGACTAGTATGCTTCGTGAAATTCCTCGTAGATTTACAGGTAGATGGTGTGGATCCACTTGTTTTTCTTCTAGGTATGCTGCCGCCATAAATTGCTTCCACGGAGATGACGAAATTTTAACGAGCAAAATTACCTTCTCTTACCAGTACACCATTCAATATATGTATATATTAGAGAGCTAAACTTTAACTTCCAGCTCAATTTAATTTATGCACCAAATCAATGTTTTAATGGCTGAATATATCTTAAATGTAAAAATTAACATCCAACTTGTCCATTTGTTATAGTTTTTGCGGAGTTTAGTTAAATTTAAATTATCGGAATGACAGTGTGCCAATAATACAGAGACTTCAATGTATTATTTGTATGATATGTTAGATAAGAAGGTTTTTTAAATGCGTAAATTAAGGATCTTGAGGCGAATCGGTCACATTAAGGTTATCCATCTAAAATAATTTAGATATTACAATTGTATTATGTTTTTATTTTTAGATGCCACATTATTTTTATTTGTAAATCCTAGGCTTCGTCTAAGATGATGGAACTGTGGAAAAACCATGACCGCATCTTGAAAGACTCTTTACCGTGTCTGCCAAGTTTGTGAAAATGATATGAGATATATTTTCTTCCATATCAAGTATTCGAGGTTCCACAATAAATGATTGAAAGAAACTTAGACATTGCCAAAAAATCATAAGGAATACTTACTCTAAATTTGTCCTAGTTTTTAAGTTCAACAGCAAAGATACTCGTAGTAGAATATTTACACTCTAAAATATTTCCGTAGCAATTTTTTTATAGTTTATCACATAAGGTGTTGTATTGTTAGGACGTCTAGATAAACTAAATTGCTTGCAATATTTAGTTGTTGATTTGGTCTTAATCTAAAATTTACGGAAGAAACTTTAAATTTAAGTTTTCTCTACCTTGATATTCTTTGGTTGTTTGTTTCTTTGTTGTTACCTGTAAGCTGTAATAAAGTTCACGAAATTGTGAATTAAAATAAAACGTTTCTTGGGGCATGGAATAAATAGTTTAGGCAACAATTCATTGTAATATTTTACATAAAATAATTTGCTGTACAATTACTTTTTTGGTCGATAGAACAATATCTGTTCATATGTAATCTCTTATTAATTTAGAATATAAGAAACGTTTTTGCAAACAATAAAGCTAAATCTATATATTGACATTTGCATAATAATGTATACGAGTCTTACTTACTACCCACTACGTAATTTAAAGTAACAGTAAAGTTCCAGAAAATAAGTGTAAAGTTTTTGACAGTTTAGTAAACTCAAGTACATGCTCAGCAAATTTTGCTAAATAACTCTCCAAATGTATAGTAGTTTAAGGAGTTAACTTCTTTGTGACATTTGTTTAATATTAAGTAATCGAAGGATTTGATTAGGATGCTTTTGATATGCTGTTTTTAAGTAAATGGACTTAACCCTCGATATCAAATTCAGCAGCCTGGAAAATGTTGTCGCCAGTAAATTAAGGTCTGGATAGGTCTTAATGAAATATATAACATTTTTCAAACTGTGTTGGCTGCATTTGTAGGCTTTCAAACAAAGTAAAAACAGTAGTTTTGCAAATATAAAAGGATTAACACTAAAATAGCTGTCTAGTAATAAAAACCCCAATGACGACAATAGGAATCCAACCAAGGGTATCATGCAAAGGACATAAATGGACGAACTGTTAGAGTTATTCCTAGACATTGTTCCATTTTCCATTTCAATTGCCAGTAGTTTTGCTTCCCTAAATGCCGTTTTCATCATTAAGCACCACTTGAAGTACTTTTGCCACCAGTCTATAATCCCAGTTCCAAAGTAATAGTTTGATTTGAGTAGAATTTTAGATGGAAAATATCCTCGATATCTATATGCTCCAAACGTTTGGTGAATAATAGACTTTCCGTAATACACCTGCTTTTGTTTCACTTTTAATGCAGTGTACAGGGGGATGGCTTGAGCCTCTTGCAAAATTACGGCAGATTTGTTGCTAGCATTCATATGCATATCCAAAATCATATCGACCGACTCTGAATGGCCCGAATGTCCGTTACTTGTGTTCCATGCTGGAAACATTTTAGTACTTGAAAGATAGGACCAGGGTTTATTTGCGACTAATTTTTTTACATTTGTCAACTTCTGCCATTCATAAGGTTTCCAAGGTAATAACATAGTAAATAGCAATTCAGAGATAATTGGAAATGTCCCGTGTCCATTCTCCTGCGAATTGGATGCTTCTGCCTTGTGAATAATTGTTCCTATAATGTTCCGCATTGCAGAATTACTAAGTAGAATTTGGCGAGTATAAATTCTAAACTGATTTTTGACCAGAGTGCTATAGTTGTCAAAAGGAATCAAGGGTGGTTCCAGAGTCAACTTTGTGATATTATCGCCTTTGTATAGGTTTCCAATAAACAAAAACGTTACGGGAATAAGTACAAATGATATGGAGAACGTAAAACTTTTTCTAAGCGAAGCATCCTGAAACAACTTGGTTGACTGCTCGAGACACGTGGCATACAAATGAAAAATTACGGTCATGTGATGGTTTCGCTGTTGAATATAATTCATAATCGTTGTCAAAGACATGAAAGCAAACAGCAGCCAAAGCCAAGTCCAAACATCAAAAACGCTAACTAGTTCTTTTAGTTGAAAAATCCAATGAAGTTGCTCCTTATGACAACTCACGAATCTCAACTGCTTTCTATGAAATGCTAACCAAAAGTTCTGTAGTTTCCCCAAATACAAACTTGTATCTCTGTAAATACCGGGGCGGAGTTGAGGATGAACATTGATGTCGTGAGTTTTAAAGCACATCTTGATTCTTAAGAATTTCCATTCCCATTTCTTCGCTGGGTAGTCTTTATGAACAACTATGGTTGTGTTTTTGGGAAGTAGGTGGGAAATCAAATGTATGTCCGCCAAGTAATTGATTGTGACAAGATCCATTACATTCAAGCGTCGTATATTTTCAAGAACAGCTCTCTTGGTTCGACGCACTCTTCTCTTAAGATCCCATACTCGACGAAAGTAAAATGCTAGCACAAGATCAACTGTACGAACAGTGGCATGTAAACAGACATATGTCAATGATGCTTTGGAGACCGGCATTTTGTTGCCACTTAATAAAGTTAACTTAAATGGGTCGCAGGGATCAGTGTTAATACAAAATATGTACATTTTTGTACATCCAGGATATACTTCTAATACCAACACCGCTTCAGATAAGCGACTGAATGAAGGGTGACCCAGGACCGACGAAGTCCACTTATTTCTTTCATTGTCATCATGGCAAATAGAGTCATTCACATTATCACAAATTAGAAGAGAATAATTTGGTACGGTGTTAATGTAGTCGCGTCTCCAGTGTTCCTGATTTCGATTCCAATAAGCATTTATCCAAAAAGGGTGTTTTATTACTAACCCTAATGCACTGCTGTTGTAGTACAAAGAAGGATTGTTGTTTTGCGGTGGTGGATAAAAATAAATGTTTGCCTCACAATTCATATTTTTGAGTGACAAACGAAACCCTTTGTTGACATTTAATGTGTTTCGAAGGTATTCTCTGGCAACGGTTTTGGGCAATGAATATGTTTTATTTATTGTTAACCTTTAAATTTCGTTCACTTTTGAATTCGGTCACATTTAAACTTGGCAACCATTTCAAGGGGTTTCTGTTTGCGACCGGAATCATTTCAATTGGGTACAAAAAAATATCTTCTTGGATTGAAAAGTACTGTAAGAGTACAATGGGTTGGGTTATGCTATTGAAATTAGCGTTTAAACCTTGGAAATTGATGATACGTATCAGACAGCTTGCAAACGTGTTTGCTATACTTATTTCGTTTAGTTCGGCTTCGTGTAATAAACTTGTGGTAATTAAGGATAAGTTAAGTTGAATTATGTGTCCGAAACTCCAAAAAATTATATATGCTTTCATGGTCAGCTTTTTTGATCTATTTGTTTTTTCAATGGATTTTCCAGCTAAACTAGCATGTGAGTTTTAATTTTCAAATGTTATTAGTAAGTATTTGGACAACCCCTGCGAAACCCTACACAACCATCACCAAATGTAATGTAACGTCGAATGTGTCATATACAACTCTTGGTAACATTTTTCGGGTTACAATAGTTATTAGAGTAAATAATCTTTGGGATTCCATTTCGCGTTGATTTTACACATGATATGTGGTAACTTTAAAATTCCTTAATGAAAAAATGGTTACGAACTTTTTGGTTAAACAAAAATTCAACTGGTCAAAAAATAATGTGGATTTTTTATACTCAAAATGTACACAGGAATTCCTATTACAAATACGAATATATCATGGAAAATATTTTTTACCAGCTCTCTTCTCCGTAATACCAAAATCTTTAAAATAACCTTATTCGACTGACCAGCATAATCCTGAATCCAAGGCATACGTGTGGGACGAAATGAGCTTCGGCGTTGGAAATTAAATACCGATTTAAATTAGTTTCCACATAGATTAGATTTTATCGCGCGTAATTACACATTTTGGATAATAGGAAGCCGTTCTAGTTTTTGTTCGATTTTAACGTCTGCAGGAACACTCCTCGTATCTCTCCCATGAAGTAGATATTTAAATACGTGACAGCATTTCTTTGTAACAGAAGCGCATAAAACCCTTTACACAAGCATAAGTTAAGCACAAGCACAACCTTAAATTAACCTCTGTATACATATTTTGTGTAGAACTACATATAAAATAGAGTTATAGAACATCGCGTGGTCTTACTGATCCCTAACTTAAAAACCATTAACTTCTATTAAAACTTATATCATATCGAGCTTGATTTTAGCTTAGTTTAACGAAGTCGATCATGAGTTCCTTTTGACGGATTCACTCTCCTAGTTTTGTTTTAATCAATCTAAAACTAGTTTTATTAAATTCGATTTTTACGGAATCAATTCCAAAATCATTTCAATGAATTCGTCGTTTGCTCTTTAAAACGAATTCGATGTTGAGCCTGTTTATTCCTATGTTATCTTAAGGTCATTTAAAACAGTTTGATCTTGATTTTATTCAAGCGAACTTGATCCTGAGTTCCTTTCAACGAATTCGATCTTTAGCTTATTTATTCCAATTCGATCTTTAGCTAATTTAAACCAATTTGATCTTGATTTCATTTAAACGTATTTGATACTGAGTTTGTTTAAACGAATTCGATTGATAGCTTTTTTATTCCAATTCGATCTTTAGCTTATTTAAACCAATTTTGTCTTGATTTCATTTAAACCAATTTGATATTGAATTTATTAAAACGAAGTCGCTCTTTAGCTTATTTATTCCAATTCGATCTTAAGCTCATTTAAACGAATTCGATCTTGAGCTTGTTTATCCCTATGTTATCTTAAGGTCATTTATACCAGTTTTATCTTGATTTTATTCAAACGAACTTGATCCTGAGTTCATTTAAACAAATTCGATTGTTAGCTTATTTAAACCAATTTTATCTTGATTTCATTTAAACGAATTTGATACGGAGTTTATTTAAACGAATCCGCTCTCTTTAGCTTATTTAAACTAATTTGATCTTGATTTCATTTAAACCAATTTGATGCCGAGCTCATTTAAACGACTTTGATCTTTAGCTCATTTAAATAAATTTGACTTTAAACATTTTGTAACTTATTCGTATAAAAGCTTTGTCGAATTAAAGCATACCTAAGAAGCACGAAACAAGTTCAACTTAATTATTGTTGCATCATAAACTGCTATCCTTATTCTAACATTCGAATATTCAGTTCATAAGTTGATTTAA
>JAQFZH010002334.1:0-16945 GCA_034695485.1 Entomobrya nivalis | reverse complement strand
GACGTTACTTCCATTATTTGTAGAACTAATAAATGCATACCATGATCTCCGAGAACTTAAAGTTATCTGTATTCTGTTGCATGCAGCTCAAGATTATATTGTGTGACTCAATCACTCAATACTTTTTACTATGCATTGATAGTTTCGTACGTAGTACTGGTAAGCATTTCTATTTTGAAATATACAATTGATCGTAGTAAAAAATCATTCAGATGAATGGAAGATGTTTACGATAAATATATGTATGTTGCATGTTGGAGTCAATCATATCATGTTACTACTATTTTACCCAAGAAGTTCAAGAGATTTGGAAGAAGGAAAGCACATGTTGAAGGTCCTTTCATGGTTCTATATCTCTTGAACTTTTTTGTTTTTACCCACTAAATACCTAAAGTAAAGGTGACCCTAATGAATAGCTTTTTATTACTTGCTAAATGTTTGTGCTTCCCTGGACATATTATATCTCATACACAACAACTTTGTCTTTTTGACCATGTCCTCATCTGCTTTGTTGTTAGGATTACATTTATGAAAAGGAGATAACCCATAAGGTCATTCTTACCTCCAATCTATAATAAATATTATTACTACATGTTGACTCAGTCGTTGTAACATGTTCTCCTAAACATTTTTATAATTTACAACACTATGAAATAATCCCGAAAAATATCTCGGATTCAACTTCAATATCATCATGGCTAATGACAGTCGTGAAGGGGATTTTTAACTATGCGTTGTTAAGTACTTAACATTTGGTTACCTCATGAGTTTTGAAGTACACAATAGTTATAATTATAATTTTTTCGAAGTGGGGAAGAGGTTAAAGACTACTCATTACCAATATGAAGACTTTTTCCTAGACACATCATTCTGCTTATATAAGTAATTTATCAAATGTATCCAGTATTCTCAAAATAACTTGCTCTGGCGACATCATTTGATAGATAAAAATGTGATGATGCCCCATGTCCATCAAATGAAATCATTGTGTAATAAACCTATGAAGCCAAGTGTAGCTTAGAGGCGAAGCGATTTGTAACAACTTTATGAAGTACTATAAATTTTAGCGCAACCAATCACCAAAAAAATTCTCAAGCAAAATGGTTCAAGCAATTGTAAACTTGTACTAAACTATTTTAATTTTTTCCATTTTACGCATGTAAACATGAATTATTACTTTTATTTTGCGAGAAATTATTCATAAAAATTACAATAAATCTTCAAATGCTAAAATTGCCAAACTTGGCAACCTTTTTTCGTTAAAAATTTGTTTTCTTCAGATATTTACATAAACTTGATTATGATTTATCATTACTAAACAACAACAACGCATTAATAGTGTAAGTTACCAAAAAATCTAATGTATGCCTCTTTGTCTCTCTATTCATCTTTGCAAAGCTCCCCGAACAAAACACAATCGGCCTTTGACACCTAACCACCCTCTTAATTTCGCACATTCTAATATCCTTACTTCCACCCCTTAACCACTCATTCTTAATCATTTCACTACTCAACAAATGACATTGAGACCAAATATGTTGTGCGCCTAAAATCAGAAAGTATATAACCGGCGTTATCGGAACTCCACTAATATAAATGGACAACGGATAATATTTCCATCCAACCACAGTAAAGCAATTAAACATTATTGCTAGATAAAAGCCAGTACTTAATGTTAACAATATAGAACACTGTATCATGGAATCACCATATTGCTGAACTAACCTTAGGTTTACATATATGTTTAAAGTTTTGCGACTAAACGGTAGTGTTTTAATAATCTTTATACATTTTAGATATATTATATAGTGATGTAATAGAGGATTTAAAAATAAGAGAAGGGTACGTGCGCATTCCATAGCACTTACTACAACAACAAGATATCTAAGTAGTTCAAAAGGAATTCGAATAGCAATTGATGTATCCTTTGAGTAAATTCCAAGATCCTTGTAAATAAAATAGAATGGATCCATCTGAAGACTCATGCCTATTGGCCCAAGAAACATGCTGAAAGGAATTAGGTAGAGTACCATGAGATTCATGCAAATACCAACAACATCGGTATGACTTCCCTTGATGAATAATCCTTTCATTTCTCGAAATAAGTATTTAAGGTATTTTATGGTGTCAAATGAGCCGTCATCTTGTTTTTTCCTTCGCTTTCCACTGAGAACAAGAACGTTGTTGTCCACAAGTACATTTTTCACGTTTGCTGCTACGGTGGAAGTTGGCTTTAATATATCCATCCATTTAGGCGGACCTCCTCTTAGACGAGTTTCGTAATCGTAAAGAGCGTTCATGTAGCAAGCCATTTCGGGAGCATACTTTATGGCAGGTATTGAGAATCCCCAGCCATATGATGAGAGAACGGCTATTGTCAGGGTTATCATGGCCAGAAACGGTGGCATTGAACCAATACCTTGTGCTGTTTTCCAAACTTCATAAATTGGACCACCCAAGTCTGCGATTAGGAGAAAGAATATTGTAACGAAGTAAAAGGGAATAAGGATTCTTTGATTGGTTTCAATTTCCCAGCGGTTTGTTTGAAGGTTTAGGGACAAAATGTGAGGATAAAGGTAAAGGTTGGTTAGTTTTTGAAATAACAGAGCAGATCCAAACTTTAATGGAGTAGACATTGTGAAAAATATATCAAGGTGAAGCCTTCAAGGATATATCAATGACTGATAGTGATAGAATGAACTTTTGACTTGGTTGGGAAAACCTTGTAAAAACTTTAATAAGTATTGGCGGTTTAATTCATAATTACTCATATTAAAAGGGTGTCTAGTTTTTGAACAATTCGGTATGCATTTAAGTTAAAATCTCATATTAAAGCTCTACAATAATTCAAAGCATTTATACTAAATATGTGGGTATGTACAACCGTTTGAGTTACCCACGCAGTGTCATTAACTAGTTGATGAAAATAATCCGAGTTTTTTCCAATATTTAACTATAACATTTAGTATGAGCCGTAGTTAGTATACCAATATAATGTTTCAACTACAATACATGAAATGTAATTTAAACTACTGTGTAACTCCTACAGATTTATTTTTAAGATCAATTAGTTTGATTCCATGTTGAAGGGACGTAAACACTAAATAGTTAATTTTAAGTTGCGGCAAGAGGCTATTAACTGATCAGAATCCCAGTAATTTTAAAAGACTGTCTGTAGAAAGTGATACAATCTATACAATGGCGCCATTAGTTAACTATTATTGTAAAAAGCAGGTCAAGTTTCATCTTAATTTCCCAATCTTGAGTTCATAATTTGGGGTTAGAAGTTGTTCGGAATCAAGATAGTTAACTAAATGTAATATTTGAGTAGTCATTTTCAATATTTAGTTTTTCTTTAAGCCATATAAATCATCGAATTACTACTACATACTTAAAGTTCACAGATAGGAAAATATCCTCGCAAACAAGTCGAAAAGAACATAACAACGGACTATGGACTTACAACTATGTTGGAACATACAAATTATAACATGTTCAATGTCAAATTAACGCATTTATATAGTTTTGCAAATTGGCTTTAAATCACATATTAATATAACATGAAGATATGGCTATGTTTTTGGAACATTATCTTAAAACAATGAAGATAAAAATCAGCAAGCATCAAATGCGGATTCATTGCTAAAGGAATGTCATTGATCCAAATTCATAAAGATAAATATTTTCAAAGTGACTACATACCATGCACATGTTTTTGAAAAACATTTTATCATGCATAATTGTACCTTCAAAATGGCAACTATTATTTGAGTAACTACGATGTTATGTGTTAGGAAATAAACATCAGGTTATTTTTGTACTTGAATGTCTGTCAATATGTTTAATATCGCTACAGTAACGATTAAGATAGACATTTTAAAATTAATTGCAAGTAAACGAAGTATTTATTAATATTATATATTTGCGTGTTACATTTACTTAATTTGGTCTCGCCATAAGGTAAACAAGATTCAAATCTAATTTTTGAGCAACTATTTTTGATTTAGCATACCGCAATAGATTGCAAAGGTTTATAAGACAACATATTCTTTTATATGAAAACACCTTGCTGTGCTGCTGCTTGTGAAACTTTTCTAATACAACATTAACACAGTTACTGTTGTATTTCCATAAGATACAAGTCACGGAATTGCAAAAAAGTGAGCATTCAACAACATTGTTTATTATAGTGAGTTTGTAGAAAATATGGAAAATATAAAATGTAGTAATAATAAGGATAAAAGGACGCTCATCTGTAGAAAACAAATTCTTGAGTTGTATTCTGATGATACTTTATCAGTTTGAACAAAAGGCTGATAATTGATAACATAGCTCCAGCAATCAGTACCACAAATGCTATTTCTAGCTGTTGCACAGTCAATTTTTGAAACTCAGTTGCTTGAGTGTGGCAGCTAAATTGGTATTTGCTTTTAAAAACTGAATGGTGGCGAAAATTAATGCCTCTTTCAATAAACATCAAAATTCTACATTAAAATTTAAATAAAAGTTTGAAAAATGATTAACACGTTTGCAACAATATTAAAATCCAAGCTTATATTTTCAATAAAATTGTATACCTCAGGTTTAGCTTTTCTCGATAAATGGAATCCTTCCTGATGTAAAACGATCTTGGAGTTTTGCGAGTTGACTTAAGCATCGAAACTAAGCATATCTCTTTGTCGTACTTGAGTGGGTATAAAGCGTGCGGATAGAAACCATCCGGATGAGCAAATAAGGTCGGTCTTGGGCCCTTACTTTTCACTTCAATTACGTCACTAACCATACTCAAGTTCAATCCGAGTTTTACCTTTTCCATTGCTTTGTGCCGTTCATTTAAATCCTAAAATCAATCCATAAACCACATTACATTAAATAACAACAAACGATTACTTAATTATAATAAATAGTACATACTTTACCGCAAATAATCGATTTATATGAATCGGACTATATGATTTCAGCTCATAACCATATATGAGTAGATCTGAAGGTGTTTTAACCAGATTCTCCCGCACCACAAATATCGATGCAATTTTGGCAATGTATAAAGACGAAATCACAATCCCCAAAAACGAGACAACTAGCCTTGATATTTTCACTGAAGTAGGAATTTTAGTTACCTGGAAGTGTATTCTATGTCGGCATATTAGTAGTTCTAAGGAAAGTAATATTATTTTTAAAACTGCTAACATTTCAAACTTCAGAACTTTTCGTTTTACTATAATGGAAACCATAAGCATTATGGATAATAAGATAAACCATGCAGTAGAAGTGAATGGACGAATTAAAGTAGTTCTAATGGAGTCGGTTGGTGGTTGTCGAAAATATACGTACGACCTTTAAAGCACAAAAAATGACAATATATGTGTAAACAAATTGATGTAAGTTGATAAGTAGCTTACGTCAAGATAAAAACTCACGTCTCGTAATCAAGTGGATGGAGAAAAACAAATGTTGAGCCTAAACCATTAGCTTTCCACCTAATATCTTGAGATAGTATAATTCCACCCATGTCAGTGATATTATTAACGACGAGATCCACCGCTTCGTTGTGGCCAGCATAGTAAGCTTCTATTCTACATGTATTTCAACTAACTATAAAACGTTGTTTCAATTCAAGTTACTGATATACACTTATAAAGTAAATGCTTACTTATAATTGAGAATATGTGCGATATCATATAAGACAGGAACTCCAGCACCGTGAAGATATAAGTTAGTACCATTTTCTAAGGTATGAACAGCCCCGGCAACTTCTATGGGATCCCAGGTAACCTGAAATTTAAATTTGTATTTATTGATGTATGACTAAAACTCTCAAAACATTTCATAAAAGAGAAGATCTAAAATAGGGCAATTGAAACTATTTCAAAAAGTTTTACGTAACTTACCGTAAATGCTACACGTAAAATGGAAACCATTTGGTTATGAAACCTGAAATGATACAAAAATGTGAACAGTTGTTTGTTGCAAGGAGTTGAGAACAGCTGTAATTTCAAAGAAAATAATTCAGGAATTTGAATATACAATGCGTCCCGAAGTTGGTTAAATTGTTTGCATTCAATTTAGAGATATATTTAGCACTTTAGCAATTTGTTTATAATTTAATATTCCAAAACTCTTCGGTACACGTATATGTCATCTGCTAACACAAGATATCAATTTGAACACACAAAGTTGTCAAAGAGTTCTCCACACCATGGTACATTGCAATTTTTGTCTGGCTTAACTGTTTACCATCAACAAACAAACCTAAAAATTGTTTACAAATGACGTACACTATTACCGATAATTATCTAAATGCATTTTTGTTTACAATTACCAAAATATATAGATGAACCTTGCTTCTTTCAATTTGAAAACTATGGCTAATTTCAGAGTAATTGCAAACCAGACAAATATGTTATTTCTGACTGAATTTTTATTGATTTATTTAAAAAAAAACATTTTGAAGAAAACCAATTATAATACTCTTTAAAAGAATTCTCTCGCGTTTTAGTTCACTTTGGTATAGAAATTGAATTATTACAAATGTTACTAGTCGATTTAACCAGAAAAAAGGTTCGCTGTAATATAAACCGCATTAAACTAGGTGCCCTACTTCGATCCAAAGCATGAAATGAACTCACACGTAGCACAACATAAGGACAACTTCGAACAAATTTTCGGGTCCACTTGCAGTTGCACTTTTGATTGTTTACTTTCCATTTTTGCATAATCTCCCTCGACTTCAAAATAGGTTGACTTCCCATATCAAGTGCAATCAATACTGTGCCAAATCCTACTAGAAAGGCCACGTTTAGCCAAAAAGTTGCCCATATTGAAAAATACTGTCGAAATACCAGAATCGAATATAAAAGCGCAATTACAACTACACCTCCAATAAATTGTATTACAGGCAGAATATAAGTCTCCAAACAAATATTTGTTTGTAGCACAAGAGCTTGAATTTTTCTATATTCAATTGATGCCAGAAAACAAACGTTTGGATTGTGATAAACTTCCAGTTTCCAGACATACCTAATTTTTACAAATCATGAATTAATAAATTTCTATGTAGAACAATTTATCATATAGTGAAGCTAATTAAAAGGTTCAACTTACTTCATATTTTTTAGCATTTTGTTAATGCAATTGATCTTAGCATAAGTGCTAACCACACAAAACGCTGCTAGGGATCCATTAGGCAACATAAATATCATATTTACGCTAAATACCAATATTCGAAATCGTGTGGTGTTGCAGTCTCCTATCAAGTAAATGGCAAGGGGAGTTTTGTGAAATCATGGTAGCATAAGAGAAATCGTTGGAACAACAACGTTATATAAAAGTATTACAAAAACTGCGAAACAAGTTAGCATTAATGCAAACAAAACATCGTCATTGTTAGGTCCCTCTTTTGAAAGTTTTTGTAACACTCTGATTTTCTTCTGATACGAAATATTAAGTATTGCGTTAAAAAGTTGGCAGAATTCTTGACCAGCTATTTTGTATGCATGATATGCAACCAAGAAGAATGATTTTACGAGTAGTAAGGTTACATGGTAAAGTAATGTAACAAGATTTAGTTTTGAATCTAGCCTGCTAAAATAATAAAGCTCGAAAATTGTCAAGCTAAATGATAAGTTTAATATTAGTGGCCACCGAAAACTAAACGTTTTGTACCGTTTCGAACTATTCTGAACATTGACGAAATTGGAATTAAACTTTAGTGGGATTAGAAATAGAAGGTTGTGGGATAAGTATACTAGTCCCCGTAGTATTTCAATTGTTGCCTTTGATAGCATTTTAGTAGTATTAAAGAAGCTTTATTAGTCAAGACAATCTACTTTTTAAAACAAGCCTGAAGCCAGCAATTCTGTGCAAACTGTTTTGATCAAATGTCCAGACGATACTGGAACGAAAGAGGTTTGAAGGGTATTTTAAAAATATACAGTTTATAACAAAACAACTTGTTTTGGTCAAAGTTTCGAGGCAGTATGAATGCCTATTCTTAATTAGGTAGCCACCAAGCTTGGATCGGCGCTGTCCGGACAGCAGTACGCCGCGGACGAGATCAAAATAAGTCAAATGTAGCCGATTTTCTCATAAACAATACACAGCAGTCAGCCAGCTCATAGAAAAAGAAAAAAGTGGCTATGTTAAAAAAACGTTGTTTGGCGTGTATTTGCTGGTTGGTACTGGGGAGTCGACTCGTCTTAAACCAAGCTTGGTAGCCACATAACCAGTTTATAATCTATACAGTCTATCTACTTCTAATTAAAAATACACCTTCTTCTTGTATAACTTTATTAAGTCAATTGTTATTCGCAAGTTTTGAAGCTTGTCATGCTTATTTTAATATTTGGACATGTAAAAATTGAAAGAAAGTATTTTTAACACTTTTTTCACTTAGTTTCTAAACTCACAATTTCGTCTGATTTTATTCAAACAAAGTAATAGACCAGGCGGTATTTTCAAGTTATTTTTCATTATAATTGTTCGTAATTAGGTTTAAACAAATCACGTTTTAAAGTTGAATTTTTATTTCAATATGTAGCAAACATTTCTTTGTAAAAATATGTGCCTTTGAGACATCTTCAATCGAAATATTTTAACAACTGAACGTAAGCTTCATGTTTTCCATTTTCTGCTTTTAATAACACTGAAAACTTATAATTAAATGTGATTTTCTGATCAAACTAAACTAATAATATTAATATTGTTGTTTATGAAGCACGAGGGATGAACTCCAGACAGTTGTCTAGACATAAAATGTCAATTACCTCTTCCTGGTCAGCATACATAACTTTACAAACATACATTTACTGGAATAAATTATAATTCTGAAGTAAAAAAACCTCAGGACAGTAAAAAAACGAATTTAAAAACCTTACAGCCAAAGATTTTAAAATTTATTAACTATTTTCATTATACACTTAAATAATATGATACTTAAACAATTGACGCGCAATGTGACAACGAATCCAAACACTAACATTGTCATATATGCAAGCATTTTGAAGACAAAGACCCATTTTTACTGTTCCAGTAACCAACAACTAAGTTTACACATAAATTATGACAAAATTAGGCAACATTGTGATGTCATAAAAAGCCAGTACACTATATAGAACAACTTTGGATTTGGTAAATGTATAGTAAACTAAAATTGGTTAGCCTTAACTAAAAGCTAGTCAAACTATCATTAAAACAAGGCGAATATTTTTTAGGTTTTAAAATTAGTCAAACTTAAATTTATATATTTTCGTTAATTATTACGCTAAACTACGCAAAATGTTTTAACCCACTTCAAAATAGTATGCTAGAATTCATTACATCTAAAAATCGTGTGAACCTGACTTCAGGTCACCTCGTTTAAGGAAAAATATGGGCAAAAAGATGTTCATCTGTAGAAAACAAACTCATAACTTGGTTTTTCATTAGGCTTCCACCATTGGCTATCCAATAACAATCGATACAACAGGCTGCAAATTGATAATAAAGCTCCAACAATCAGTACCACAAAAGCTATTTCTAGTTGTTGCACAGTCAGTTTTTGAAACTCAGTGTCTTGAGAGTGGCAGTTAAATTGGAATTTGCTTTTAAAAACACTATTATGACGATAATTAATTCCTCGTTCGATAAACATTAGAATTCTGCATCAAAATTTCAAATATGACCAACAAGTTTTCTTTATTATTAAAATACAAGCTGTTAAGTTGAATAAAAATGTTTACCTCAGATTTAAGTTTTCTCGATAAATGGAATCCTTCCTGATGTAAAACGACCTTGGAGTTTTGCGAGTTGACTTAAACATTGAAACTAAGCATATCTCCTTGTCAAACTTTAGAGGGTATATAGCTTGTGGATAAAAACCATCTGGATGTGCAAATAAAGTTTGTCTGGGGCCCTTAAGTTTTCCTTGAATCACGTCGGCAACAGTACTTATGTTCGATCCTACTTTCACTTTTTGCAATGCCTTCTGCCGTTCATTGAAATCCTAAAATAAATCCATGCATCATCACATTGCATTAAATTTAAGAAACGATAACTAATGCACCAGCAATAGTACTTACTTTACCTCAAATAATCTATTAACATGAATTCGACTATAGGTTTTCAGTTCATAACCGTATCTCAGAAGGTCTGTAGGTGTTTTGACCAGATTCTCTCGTACCACAAATATAGATGCAATTTCCGCAATGTATAAAGAAGAAGTCACAATTCCCAAAAATGAGACAATTAGCCTTGATATTTTCACTGAAGCAGGTACTGTAGTTAAACGAAAGTGTATTTTATGTCTGCATACTAGTAGCTCCAATGAAAGTAGTACAATTTTTAATACTGCTGATATTTTAAACCGAATAATTTTTTGTTTAGCTAATATGGACACCATGATCATCATGGACATTAGAATAACCCATACGGTAAAACTGAAGGGCCGAATTAAAGTAGTTTTTATAGCGTCGGTGGGTGGTTGACGAAAATAAACGTACGACCTTCAAAAAGATTCCACATTGTGTATATCTATGGACATATTAATTTAAAGTTACTAATTTAATGTACTTACATCTCATAATCAAGTGGATGGAGAAACATTAATGATGAACCTAATCCCTTGTCTTTCCATTTAATGTCTTGTGATAGTATTAGTCCACTTATATCAGTGATGTTATTAGCGACGAGATCCATTGCTTTGTCGAAATCAGCATAATGAGGTTCTAAACTAAATTTAGATTTACAATGTTGTTAAATATAGATATACTGCAAAGTTGTGATAAACTTACCTAAAATTCAGAACCTGTGCTATATCATATAGTACCGGGACTCCAGCACCGTGAAGGTACAGTTTTGTACCATTTTCGAGAGTATGAACTGCTCCGGCAACTTCCACAGGATCCCACGTTAACTGAATTTTAATTATATTTAGTTTTATATTATTATGTAAACTTTTCCCAACAATAAGTTAAGAAATAAAACAACATAAATAAATGTTGAAACTAAAAATTTGTAAAACTTACGGTAAATGCTACACGTAAAGTAGAACCCATAGCAGAAGAAATGGTGGTGGAACCACAAGTAAGACCGAAATGTTAGCAACGATAACCACTTTAAAATATCTAAGCAAATATTTGAGCGATATATTTAGAACCTTTGAATTGCTAAAACTATTTGCTTACATTCCAAATTTGTTTGGGCACGTTTCTTTTAATATGCTTATGCAGTGCCAACCCATATTTTTGCCTGAAATGTAATGACATGAGTAAAGTTGGTACAGAAGTTTTTCCATTGAAAATTATTAATCACCCAGATAAATATGTAGATTTTTGCATATTTTGCAATAACTAAATATACATGTGTAAAGTTTTATTCATTCTGTGGAATGAACTTTGTTTATCATTGGTACATAATTAGTTAAATATGTGCACCAAATATCAGTTAAGATTAACGTAAACTTGAGAACTTCACCAGAAATAATGGGACCAATTTGTTTTTACTCATAATGTACAATTTTAACAGCCAGTAACAACCTTTGCCATTACCGCGATCATCTGCTTCTTTTTAACATAACTTGTTTTAGTTATGTTATAATTCAAATATATCCAATGTTAGTATTGTTACTATTGTTACTCAGGGTGTCTTGTCTTTTATTTTTTAAGGTAAAGTCACATTACATTTTGCAATTAACACTTATGCATGAGCAATATAATAATTTTACTAAGCCCCTAAAAAAGACCGAGTGGATTAGAAAGAAATTTACATTATAAATGCTTCCAAGAGAATATTTAATATAAATTTGGTCTTGAGATGTTTGAGCTACAGTACTTAACATGTTATTAAAACCTTGGCGTAATGCCCTCTGCCTTTTTGAGATCAATTAGTTTTACGTCGTGATAAATGATAGTAGTGACAAGTTATTACTAAATAGTTTAGTTTCAGTTGCAATGAACCACGATATACTTATGAGAAGACCAAATCTTATCTGTACAGAAAAGTGATTATTGATACTTAATCCACAATTAATAACCACTATAATTTGCCTACTGACATGTCTAGATCACCAAAAGTTGCACCAAAAGGGTATACCTTGTAAGCAAAAGCTTAAAGTTTACATAACCTGACAGCCGGTTATTGCATGCAAAATGATTTAAAATCAACGTAAACTGTTATTTGGTAATATTTAACTTTCACAATATCAACTAAAATTTGATGCATATAATTTAACACTCTGGTTTTCTAAAAAACAAAATTATTAATGACGACTGATCATTTTATTCGGTAAACCAAAAGCAAATAAAATCATTAAATAAATACAACTGTGTATTTAAAAGTTTTTCGCTCATTTGGTTACTGCAATGCCAAGAAAATATTTATTTTATACACACGTGATTAGCCGATGTCTTTAATATCCTTGACAAAAGCACAATAATGCAACAAGAATATTTAGTTGTCAAATTGTATACAGTTTATGCGATTTTAAAGTAAAAAAAAACAAGTTTTGAAACTTAAAGTTTACCATCTGTTATAAACGAAATCGGAGGTTGAATTTTTACAAGATCCTGAACACATAAAGTATTTGCAACATCTTTGAAAGCTATATAAAAGACTGCAAATTGATGCTATGGCTCCCACGATTAGTATTACAAATGCTACTTCCAGTTGGCTCACAGTTAGTTGTTGGAACTCAGTATTTTGAGAATGGCAGTTGAATTGGTACTGACTTTTGAAAACAGAGTTATGACGAAAATTAATGCCTCGTTCGATGAACATCAGAATTCTTTAGAAAAGTTTAAACAAAAATTACAAAATTATCGAAAATGTAAACATTTTTTTTGTAAATAATTCGATACCTTAAATTAAGCTTTTCACGAAAAATCGAATCCTTTCGGATATAAAACGACCTTGGAGTTTTACGAGTTGATGCAAACATTGAAACTAAGCACAACTCTTTGTCGTATTTAAGAGGGTACAAGGCTTGCGGATAAAAACCATCTGGATGTGCAAATAAAGTTTGTCTTGGGCCCTTATTTTTCCCTTCGATTACGTCAGCAACCGTACTGAAGTTTTCAATATATTTTAGTTTTTGCATTGCTTGTTTCCGTTCATTGAAATCCTAAAACAAAACCACACCTTACAGTAAAACAATTAAATAAATACGTGCACAGTTCATAGTTTAATCACGAAACTTACCTCAAATAACCGATTAACATGTATCCAACTATATGTTTTCAGCTCATAGCCGTACTTTATCAGGTCTGCAGGTGTTTTAATTAGATTCTCACGCATTACAAAAATCGATGCTATTTTAGCGGTGTATAAAGAAGTTACCACAATCCCTAAAAACGAGACAATTAACCTAGATATGGTAATAGAAGCAGGAACTTGCGTTATTCGAAAGTGAATATAGTGCCGACTAATAAGTAGTTTTAAAGCAAAAAGTAATATTTTGGAAACCGTTGATACTTTGAACTGAAGTTTGTTTCTTTTTGCTATAAGTGAAACCAAGGTCATTAGAGACATTAAGATAAGCCATACCTTTAATGTGAATGGACGAACTAAAGTAGTTCCAATGGCGTTGGTTGGTGGTTGTCGAAAATAAACGTACGACCTTTAAAGTAGAAAAAATTGGCAACGTATGTTGAAACGATGAGTGATTTATGAGTAACTTATTTTAAAACTCACGTCTCGTAATCCAGTGGATGGAGATAAACAAATGATGAACCTAACCCATTATCTCTCCACTTGATATCTTGCGAAAGTATTAGTCCACCCATATCAGTGATATTATTTGCAACGAAGTTCACCGATTCGTCGTAGCCACCATAGTAAGCTTCCACCCTAAATGTAATTTATCTTATTATATAGCGTTGTTTCACTTCCGGTTACTAGTAAACACTGATGAAGTACTTACTCATAATTGAGACTATGAGCAATATCATATAAGACAGGAACTCCAGCACCGTGAAGATATAGTTTGGTACCATTTTCGAGGGTATGAACAGCCCCGGCCACTTCTATGGGATCCCAAGTTAGCTGGAATTTAAATATAAGTAAAAATGTCAAAACAATGAGTTTAGAAATAAGAGAACAAAAATTAGTTTCAAGGTTTACAGAACTTACGGTAAATGCTACACGTAAAATAGAAACCATTTGGTCATACAACCTGAAATTTTAACAAGCACTTAGTAGGTATTTGCTGTAACAAGTAGTGAAAATTTCAATTTTGAGAAAATAATCCAGAAATTTTGAATTGAAAATGTCCAGAGGGACGAAATAGAGTAAAATTGTTTGCATTTAATTTGCCAACACATTGAGTACTTACAAATTGTATATTATTTTACACTCCGAAACGGCTTGGTACATGTTTGTGTCATGTGCTAACGCAATGTCTCCTTAAATAAATAGCGTTGTTAAAGAATTGTCCACAACATTGTACAATGAAATTTTTGTCTATGTAAACTATTAACCAACAACCAAACCGGTTTTAGAACTTAAAATTACTTAGAGTATGACTTTTGCAATCACACAAATTAAACCTGAGTGTGATCTCCATGCAAATATTTAATTTGGGTTTACAATGATAGCTAATATGGCTGCGTTTCAAAAGAAAAATGGTAAAGTTGTTTGCATTTGATTAACGACTACATTGTGTGCGCTTTTAAGGTGTTCATTTTTTAATGCGAAAAAATTTGTTGGCACACACTGTCGTCTCGTGTCCATTGTGTAACCAAAGTATTCTCTAAAATGTAAACACAACCTGACACAACGATGCTGTAGTTTCTCTCAGCAAGAAACCCCCATCAATTTCAATTGTCATTTACTCTTAAAAAAATTGCAAACCCTAAATATGCGTAACATTTGTCACACTCTATCTGATGTATATTGTTATTGGTAGGTAGTTCAGTTTGGTAATTGTTAGTTCTTCATAGATTAGCCATGTGTGTACTTCTAACTTAATAGAACACCAGGTAAAGAATTATTAATGAGTGTTCTGGGGATTGAAGATCTGAACATAACACTGAATGGATATTATTATAATTTTCGAGTGAACAAAAAGAAACGATGTTTGTTCAAGCAATAAGCAAAAAGTAATAGTCAATGACCAAATACATAGTCACAAGTGAACTAAAAGCTATTGTGATTTTCTTTGAAATAATATTAAACCGCTTCATGGTCAAAAGTACTTCCAAATTCCTTGTATAAGTTTCTTTTGTTGGTTTGGTTTTGGTATGACTAGGTTTTACTCAACAGTTATGCTTTCCCCCTAAGGTAATTTATAACTGTGTGCATATATCAAGTCATACAATAAAATCCGGTCGAAACTAATTTCGAAAACACCCATCGTAAATATTATGTATTAACTTCGTTTTTATTTAAATCATTGAATCAATAACAATTATTAAATATTGCTTACGAACAACCACAGTTGTGTTCAATACTTCGTGTAACGCTTCATTGGATGAGTGTTCATACTTCAGTTTTTTTCAATGCATAACAAAAGGTTTTCCAATATTTGTCCAAATATTAAAATTAATAAATTAGTTGAAAAAATAATCTTTTCAACTATTACTTGTTAGTCCTTAAGAACACATGTTTCCCCATTCTGAACATATTTCTGATAGTATACACAACCATCACAATTTCCTCAGCAACACATTTGAAAAAGGATATTATAGTTTGAATAAGTTTTCTTAATTTTTCATAAATTGATATTCTGAAATAATAAGTAAACTCAAATATCAAGCAAAATACTGCCAGGAAACCAACTTTCAACACGAAACAAAATAAAAGAAAAAACGCCCTTGAGTTAAATTCATTAGCATCACTTACTAGTGTATTGTAATATTCACTAAACCTAATGTTAGATACATTAAATCGTTTTAAATTTGTTCGTACTTTTGAAAGATGACATGAAAATATTTTATCCCACCATTCTAAAATGCCGGAAGCTTTAACACCTCCGATACGCTTAAAGATGAACATGGGCATCCATCCAACAAACTTATGTCCAAAACTTGTTTTAACTAATATGTCTTTCCCAACAGTTAATTTTTGAACTCCCTTATGTCGCAAAATCATTTCCCATTCATTTATTTTAGTGTCTTTTTCAATAAATGCAGTGTTCTTGCAAAGCTCTAGTTCCTTTAAAACGGCAATTTCTGTATCCGTATTTAGATATATAATGTGATTTACGTCTCCTCGAACTAAATGCTTCTTCCGTGACAATATTTTCTCAACAATAATGGATTTCTTATCATACAAGGGATTTATCCATATTTCCGATTTCTTCAGAACATTTGCAAAAAACTTAGGATTGGTTAAACTCATTGCAAAGTTGTCCACCATAAATTGAGAATTAAAATCTGCTAATGATACATGACCCAATGTTATACGCGCGGATTGTCTTCCATGTGCCATGACTTTAATCTCTGCTGTCTTATTTAATATAATGTCCTGAATATTGTTATTAACACTGTTCACGGAAGGCAATGAATATACATTATATTTGAAGTAAGATAGTTTCTCAAAATTTTGCACTGGCTTGAACTCCTTGGGCAACATCATCTCATACATATTATCGTTTTTGTAGGTGTTTCCCAAAATAAAGGTACACATAAGCAGAAATCCTGCTAAAATTTTCATCGAGTTGTTGGTCACCCGTTTTGAAATTAGATCAGAGGATTGCTCTAGAAATATTATTCCTATTTCACAAACATTTTGAGAAAATGCTTTTAAAACAGAATCGCTTATTAAAGTATACAAACAAAGTTGAATAGGTACTACAATAAAAAATATGAATAATATTGCAGTCCAAGTGTTAAACTCGAAACTTGCGAAGTAAATGTAGGAATCTGCCCTTGACTCCATTTGTTTGTCTCCACAAACAATATACTTTGTTTGGGTTGGTGGATGTGCAGCGACAAACCACGTAGTATCAGTATCATATCCAGAAAACTTGACT